>CM053789.1:525034000-525187884 GCA_028749045.1 Cupressus sempervirens | reverse complement strand
TAAGCCTATAGCCTAGGCCATAGTGCATGCACGCTATAGCATATATGCACTATTAGAAATTTTGAAGAAAAAATGTGTCATCTTTTTGGCACCACAACTTGGTGCGTTCACCCCATATAAGCATAGATGTGATCACTTATCTAAGGGATATTCTTCCTTGCCCTAGCTTTCTCAAAAAAATCCTAAGAAGATGAATGGATTTGGAGATATACTAGAAATGGCATCTTCTCTGTTAGTTCGACCTACAGATCTCTAGAGGAACCCACAATGGGAGATTTGGATTTCTAATCTACCATCCAAAATTAACTACTTTTGGTGGGTAGTGGCCTATGGAAAAATCATTATGATCGACAATATCTCTAAATGTGGATTGAAGTTAGCTAACAAATATGTTCTTTATGAGAAAGATGTTGAAACTAGCAATAATTTACTGTTACACTGCTCTTACTCTATAGAGGTTTAGAATTTGGTGCTCAAGGAATGTCAACTCTCTCTGGTGTTCCCCAAGACTATTATTGATCTAATGACACAATGGCTTGTCTCTCCTTTCTCCCACCCAATCACAATTAACACTTGGGGAATAATTCTTCATATTGTGAACTGGTGTGTTTGGAAAGAAAGAAATAGCATGATCTTTAGAGACAAGAAGATAGAAGCTACATCTACCTTCCACATTATTAAAAAATCATCAAAGCAAACATAAATTGTGTTCAAGAGTCTAATTTTTTTGAGTTTGTTAGACCTAAGGATAAAACAAAACTCAAATATAAAGTAGAGTTTGATTTATATTAATTGGAAAAATATCTGGAAAAGAAAAAACTACCACTATATTCCATTAGATAAGGGATGGATAAAATGCAATGTGGATGGACATTCTAAAGGCAATCTAGGTGTTAATGGAGGAGGAGGTATTATTAGATATTGGAAAGATAATTTTATTATTGGCTTTGCTAAGTTGTTGGGAATATAGTCTAATAACTATGTTAAGGCTATAGAAATGTGGTTTACAATAAGAGCATTATAGAACTTAGATGTTGATAATATTGAGTTGGAAGGAGACTCAAAACTAATAATTGATACCCTTCAAAAAAAAAAGTCAAATGGCCTTGGAGCATTTCTCTAGTTATTGAAATTGCAAAAGATATCTCCTACTATAAAATTTATCATTAAATACACCATGAGAGATGGAAACAAAACGACTAACTATTTGGCCACCTAGGGATTAGACTTTAAGGATTGGAAAATGGTGACTGAGATGGAGTGTAGGAAGAAGTTAAGACAAATTGTTTCAAATGATAATAATAAATTTCAAGGTATATGGTAAGGGAACCAAAGGGAGAACATGAGGAAGAGAGAATGAGAAGACAGGTGGATAGTTAAGAAGTTGAGTCAGTAGGAAGCTATTACCAAGTTGAATAGAATGAAAAATACAAATGCATTGAGTGCCAATATTTATAATTTTCTAAATTATATTTTTTGGCCCATGAATCCGAATAGTATGCCCTATATTGTTTTAATAATGGGGCTTCCTTGTGTGTGTCACCCCCAAATATGCACCTTTTATTTCCCAAGTTGGTTAATAATTATGATGTCAAGCATTTATGGTTGTGAGATGGGAAGTACATCACTAAACCAAGGTTATATGTGATGCAAGACATCATTATTAGTTTCATTTATCACATCAACTTCAGGAAGAGTGCTAAGTATATGAATATGTATGACACAAAGATTGAGAGAAAGATTTATGGTATGGTTACTGATTTCATGACCAATAATGGTAACTCTTTTCATCACCCTCATTTGATGATGAAAATTTCCTCTTTGCATACTAAGTTACACTACAATATCCATATTCTTCAATTCTTGGAGAAAGTTACCATGTTGAGTGAACTTGCAAAGAAAAGTATTATCAAGTTGTGAGCATGACTTGAGGACACCAACTAGATTTTTGAGAAGGAGAACACCATGTGAGGCCCACTGAAACGTGTTGAACTAAGAAATTATAAAGATCTAGAGAAGAATAAATAAATTTTGGGATATTTTTTCAAGGAAGCATTACACTCTTATATCCATGAGATGAAAGGCCACAGCACAATCCTCTCCACCAAGTTTTCCAATTCCTAGGATAAAGGGCAGGTGGCTATCAAGAGCATCAAAGTTTTGGTAATGCCAAAACTGATTGGAGAAGCTATGCATCTTGAGTGTGTTGGAATTAATGTGGAAAGGAAAGAAATGATGGACTAAATAAATTTAGGCATAAGGTCTTTGAAGGAACTGAGGAACCGGTTAGAATGATCTCTAATAATGGGTATGAAAAACTCTCTCCCCCTAGCCCCTTTGGTGTCATTTGTGACTAGTTAATAAAATATTTTACTCTTGAAGGTTGTTATATGACCTATCATGGCTATTATTTTCCACATCTTAACATGCTAAGGCATGGGGCAAAGGTTGACATCCCTTTCTTCATATTCTCTTCTCTGGTCAATAGTGTTGGTTTGGGGGGGAACCTTCCTATCCACCACTTGGACTTATCTTTTTCCTATATCACAATGTTTTTGCTCATTGCCCAGGTTCTGGTACATGTCTCTCACCCATTGAAACCCTAAAGACCCCTAAAGTTCCCAAGTCCTCTATGGTTATTGAAGAGATTTATGTTGAAAAAACCCAAATTGATTCTCCTCAAATCTTGGATAACCCCCACTCCTCTAACTCTTTAAAGATAAACCACACCTCTATGGAAAAAGCCTTGTTGATTGAGGCCCCTAAGAAATAGAAAAATGCCTCTGCCAAGTCCAATCTAGTGAGTACCCCTAAAAAGAGGAAAGTTGTGGAAGATATTATTGAAATTGATAAGCATGATGGGGAGGTGAATTCGAAAAATGAGGAGGATGAGAGAGCTCTAGATTCTAAAATGCAAAAGGTGAATATTAGCTCAGGCAAGAGTAGATTTTTGAGGCTGAAAAATAAAAAAGGAAATAATTACAAGGAAAAGATTAAGAAGGAATCCCACAACTCCCAAATGGTGGATAAGGTTGAAGATATGAAAGTGGAAGAAACACCACAGAAATCTATCTGTTATCTTTTTGATGAAGCTGATTTTGATGTAGAGGCAGATGAAATAGATGATGACACCCAATTACTTGAAGAAAAGTGAATGGTGGTGGACTTAGCAATTACTAGAGGTGATGAGGGCATTGAAATTAATGAAAAATCCAAGGCTAGGGACATGGATAATTCCCTACCCAATGTTCAGAGGATGATGGAAGAATTCAAGAAGGATTACTCTAATAAGTTTGCAGAAATTAATGAGAATATTGATGATCTTAATAAAAAGTTCAAATCTACAATCATCAAGCTTGAATTGGGTGTGGCTATATCAGCCATCTTAAAGTTCAAAAAGAGATGATGAGAAAGGCTATTTTTGGGTTCATAAATAGGAAAAGAAAACTCAAAAAGGTGAGTCGAGCTAAGGAAGAAAATTGTGTGGAGATAAAGAGTGTTGGAGCGATTGAGAACTTGATAGAAGAAATCAAGTACTTGAATGAAGATTGGGAGAACATCAAATAGGCTTAATATTTCCTATCCTTTGTTTTGGTTTTTTTTAGTTCTTAGTATGTTCTATGTTTCTCTCTTTTGTTTTAAGACTTTGTACCTCTCAATCATGAGGAGGTTTTATCTGAAACTATTAAGTTTGTTAATCACCACAATTGTTGGGGTAGGAAGACTTAGTATGATTAGTAAGTTAGTTAGATTAAAGTTAGGGTTAAGTGTGGTTTATTCTATCTATTTGAGGAACATGGATAAGTTTGACTAATTTTGTGGTTTTTCTTAAGTGGGACTCTAATTATTGGGGTTAGAGTATGCATCTATGTTTCCTGGTTGTAATGGCCCAAAAAAGAGATGGTTTTACTACTTTGTTGTTATCTGGGTTTAAGACCCTCTTCCTACCTTTTTTAATCAAAACAAAAATTACTAAATAGTATAAATGACACTATAAACATATAAGTCAACATGGTCAAACACCTAAGTAAACACCACTACAAGAACCTAGTGAAGTGTAGTAAGGCAAATAATACATAGCGCAAGCACTATTTACATAAATGTAATCACATAACAACATCATGATACTACATTAATTTAGGTAACCATTGGCACAAACCTCAATGAAACTATCTAGTACATCATAATCTCATAAATCAAGCATAAGCATAATCAACCAACTAATGCAACAATATATAATCAAATCGCTCAAAAGGGTGTAGAGCACTCATAGGTCCCAATCATGATCACTCACTATAGGAAAGATCAATAAGGTTATTGTTATTATTAGCCACAAATAGAAATAATAATTACATGCAAATATAACCAATGTTAGAAGATAATAAATCACATAGAAGAGAACACAAGACATAAAAATTTAACATGGTTCACCCAATCCCTAGGCTACATCCACCAACAGCAAGTCATATATTATTATTATCCTGTGATTGCAATCTACAATCCGTTATAGCTCAATACTACCACAAGAATCTACAATCTTATCATACATTATAACCCTAAGCCATTTTAAACAAGCTTGTTGCCCCTTACAAAATTAGAGTTAGAATAAGTCATCCAATAGAAAAATAATAGTCAATGTCTTTTACAATACTAAATTCATTTTGGTTTTGGGGGCACTGCCCCTGAAAACCCCCATGTGAGTGTTGCCCCTCAACCCCACCCTGTACTACAACAAGGAGTGCACCTAGAGCTCTGTCCTAGGACCCCACAAGGAGTGTTTCCCCTTGACCCCATCTTGGGGATGCTTCCTCCAAACCCCTGTAGTAATAATCTAAGTGGAAACTACACCAAATAAAGTGAGAGAAATTAACCTCCAAGTTTGATTAGGCTCCACATCACAACAATCTCCCACTTGGAGACTGATTAGACTGTACAACAATAACCTCTCACTTGGAGATTGATCATAGACTACTAAACTTATAGCTCCCATTGTAATATCAAACCACATTGGACTCTATTGTTCATTTATTTTGTTCACTCTAGAAGACTAACTGAAGTTTAAAACAAGTTCATCTTATCCCTTGTCACTGCCTTGGTAAACATATATATTAGATTATCATATGTATGTATCTTCTCCAATTTTAACTATCCATCATCTAAAATAGACTAAATCAAATGGTAAAACAATTGAGTGTGTATTTTCTTTGAATGTAAATCATAATTCTTTGCAAAATGAATGACACTCTAGCTATCTGTGTTAAAAAAAAAAAAAAAATCCATCTAAGGGTGACCCAAATCTTCCATTAAGAATTGAATCCATATCATCTCCTTGGCAACCTCTATAGAAGAAACATACTCTACCTCTTAAGTGCATAAAGCAATAACCTTCTGCAATTGAGAAATCTAACTCATTGTTGTGTTGCAAATAGTAAATACATGACCTATAGTACTTTGTCTAGTATCAATATTCCTTACCAAATCTAAGTCAACATAGCCCTATAAATCATTCGTAGAGCCTCCAAAATGTAAACACTTACTAGATGTTCCTCTCAAATATCCAAGAATCTATTTAACTGCATTCCAATACTCAATTCTAAGATGACTCATATACCTTCTAACAACTCTCATTGCATGTGCAATATCTGGTCTAGTACATACCATGGCATAAATTAAGCTCCCTACAATTGAAGTATAAGGTACCTTGGATATTTTAGCATCATCTTTTTGTGTCTTTGGACACAATTCCTTAGTCAATTTTTAAATGAGAGATTTGGCATTCTTCATAGAGAAACATTGTAACACCTTCTCAATATAATCAACCTGAGATAATGTCACTTTTTTCTTCTTCCTATCTATACAAATTTTCATACCAAGTATTTTCTTTACTACCCACAAACCCTTCATATTAAATGAATGTGCTAATTATTCTCTTAACCCCTTAATGTGATACACATTAGACCTGGCTACAAGCATTTCATCGACATATAAACATAAAATTATAAAGTTGTCATTGTTCAACCTCTTAAAATAAACACAATGATCTAAATGACACCTTCCATAACCATGCTCATGCATAAAACTATTAAATTTGAGATACCATTCCCTAGGTGCTTGCTTCAAGCCATATAAAATATTCTTCAATCTCCACACTAAGTTCTCCTTACCTTTGACCTCAAATCCCTATGGTTGTACCATATATATTTCTTCACCCAAATCAGCATGAAGAAAAAAAAATTTAACATCAAGCTGCTCCAAATGCAAATCTTCAGTAGCCATAACACTTAAAATAGTGTGAATAGAAGTCATTTTAACAATAGGATAAAATATCTCATTAAAATAAATATCCTTTTTCTATGCAAAATATTTTGCAACTAATCTGGCTTTAAATATTTTCTTACTTTCATCCTTTTTTTTCAACCTATAAACCCATTTATTATTTAAAGCCCTTGCTAGTAGGCAACTTGCATAAATCCCAAGTTTGATTTTTTACCATGGAGTATGTTTCTTCTATTATTACATACTCTTGTTGAATCTTTGTATCCACCTACATAGCTTCATCATAACATTTAGGTTTACCAACATCTATTAATAAAATATAATACAAAGAGGGATAAAATCTTTCTAGAGGTCTACTTAGCCCCTTTGATAGGGTGTGTGTTATTTAATGTTGCATTTGCAGTTGTTGAAAAACATGAGGGACAACTAGAACATCATCCTCTTGAGTATCATCTAACACTACATAAAAAAATATTTCTTCTCGTGTTGTTGCTATAGATCTTTGTACAACACTTTCTCATTGAATATGACATCCCTGCTTCTTACAATTTTAAAATTTTCAAAATCCCAAAGCCTATAACTAAATTTATCAATTTCATATCCAACAAATAAAAATTTCTTTTATTTTTCTTCTAGTTTGGTTCTATTTTCAAAATCTATATGTGCAAATGCTTCACAACCAAAGGTTCTGAGAAAATAATAACTCGCATTCTTACCATTCCATGCTTCCTTTGGAATACCATAATCCAAAGGAGTAGAGGGACCTCTATTGATCAAATATATAGTAGTATTGATAGCCTCAACCCACACATTTAAGGGAATCCCAACATGCAACCTCATGCACCTTGCACACTCCATTATAGTCATGTTCATATGTTCAACCGCACCATTTTCTTGTGGAGTCCTTGGAATAGTTTTATGTCTACAAATACCATAAGTAGAACAATAATATTCAAAAAAAAAATTTAATACTCACCATCATTATCAGATTTGAGACATTTTAATCTTTTACCAGTCTCATTTTCAGCCAATCATTTCCATTTCTTAACTATTTGAAATACATCAAAGTTTTATCCGAGGAAATAAACCCATACTTTTTTACTTGCATAATCAATAAATGTAACATAATAATGAGAGCCTCCAAGGGGAGATACCTAAGCTGGTCCCCATACATTTGTTTGCACAACCTCTAGTTTCTCAATTTTCTTTTCCTTCCCACTCTCATGAAACTAACTCTTTTTTGTTTTTCATAAACACAAATTTCACAAAAATCCATATTAACACATTTTAGACCTGGTACAACTTTCTTTGAATGAAGTGATTTGAAACCTTTTTCACTCATGTGCCCAAGTCTATTGTGTCATAGTGTTGTATCAAAATCTACAGAAATTGTTTGTTCTCCCTATTCAACTACAAAAATTAAAGTAGAAGGAATAGTATGACCTATACAAAGATATAAGGTGCACTTTAACACCTTTTTCTACTACTAGTGAACCTTTTGAAACCTTCCAATTTTTATCATTAAAAGTAATTGTGCAACCCTCATCACCTAGTTGTCCTATTGAAATTAAATTCCTACTCAGTCTTGGAACATGTCTTACATCTTGTAGTAGCCAATGATTCCCATTCTGCAACTTAATATTAATTATGCTCTTTCCAACAATCTAATAGGATCCATTACCTCCCAAATAGACAAGCCCAAAATTCCCTTAGACATAATTAATAAAATAACCCCTATGAGGTGTAGCATGAAATGAAGCCCCAAAATCTCAAATGCATGAATCATCAACACTTTATAAAGAAAGAAGCAAAGCATCCTCTTTGAATTTTTAGCTTACCCCATTTGTCTCATTTTTCCCTTCTTTTTTGTCTCCTTCATTAATCTTTTGAGTCCAGTGATTTTTCTTCTTGTGCCCTAGTTTTCCATAGTTTCAACAATCTCTTGGTCCTCTGGATTGAGAGCTCTTTCCCTTTGATTTTCCTCTTGATCTCCCATGATTTTCAAAATTATTTCCTCTCTCATTTGTTCTACCTCTTCTTTGTGCATTCAAAGCACTTCTTGATGTAGATCCACTAGAGATTTTCCTACAAATTTCCTCACTCGAAATAACACTAATCATATCATCAAATTTTAGGGTATTACATCCAGAAATAGAATTACTCACAACCATTATGAAGTCATTTCAACTTTCATGCAAAGAACACAAAATCAAGAGATTCTTAATTTCTTCATCGAAATTAACATTTACAAAAGATAATTAAATGACCAGTAATTGTATTAAACTAATTTAAATGATCAACAACATATCCACCTTCTGTCATCTTCATATTAAATAAATGCTTCATGAGAAATACCTTATTTGAAGTAGAGGGATTTTCATACAACCTCACAAGGATTTGCATCAACTCTTTAGTCATCTTCACTATAGTAATAATAAATGCCACACATTGCACCAAGCATAAATGAATACTTCCAAGTGCCTTTTGGTCCAAAATATTTTAGTCCTCATCTATCATAGTGGTCGGTTTCTTGGATTTTCCTTCCAATGGCTTCCATAAATCCTTTTGATAAAGATAGTTCTCCATTTGCATCTTCAATAACTAAAAGTTTTGCCCATTAGACTTCTCAACCTTTAGCTTACCTTCATCTACCATTGCTCCTACTCAACTACAAGACTCCCACTCAACTAGAGACCTTCTTACAAAGGATAGCTATATTTTATTTTTTAAATGACCCCTCACTCTGATACCATGTGTTACGATTAACCATAGAACAATTATATGCAAATATAATAAATAGCAAAAAATTAAAAATCATTAAGAAGAAAACACAAGACACAAAGATTTAATGTGGTTCACCCAATTCATGGAGCACACTAGTGGCTATGCCCCAGAACTCCACAAGGTGCATTACCCCTTGACCCCATCATGGGGGCATTGCCCCTAAACTAATGTAGTAATAATCTAGGGGGAAACTGCACCAAATAAAGTGAGAAAAATTAACCTCTAATTTTGATTAGGCTCCACATCATAATTGTTGCTTCAATTAGGATGACTAATAGAAATCAAATGGAAGAGGTACTACATCATTCCTCCCAATGACTATGCTTTCTCTTGGAAGCTTTCAGACTAAGAATAGAAACTAAGCACCCTAAGTGCAAAAATCAAAGCCAACAACACTCAAGAAACCTCATTGACTTCTCCACAAGTAAAATAAAATCACTCCAAAACTCACAAGTCATCAAGTTAATGATAGAAATTGGTAAACTATAAGAGAAAAAGGAAAAAACTCCATAGAAGAATATGATCATGAGATCCATAATCATAGATTTCATGTCCCCTTTTCAAATAATTAAAAAATAATAATCTTTGCTAAGGCAGGCAGGCCCAAGAAAGTGAAGTTTCGGAAAAAGGGGGTTAATCTTTGAAAACTGTTGGACTAATAAATGAAAATTATTATTAAAATATGTTTCATTAACCTCTCTTGGACGTGAGTTACAGTTATGCCCTCTTTTAAGGGGTTTGGAGGCATTTTGGGCGGATTACAGAACTTGATTTTTGCTCATTCTTTGTTATTCTTCAGAGGCTGCCAAACCTGTGGAGAAGGAGACCCAAGAACGGGAGTTTGCAGGTTTCTAGGGAAACCCAAGAACGGGAGTTTGTAGGTTTCCAAGAAGGATAAGGATGGGATTTTGAAGCCATTCCATGTGCATGCTCATACAGAGTTTGCCTTTGTGCTAAACAGTGTAGATTTGTGGGTTTTTGGGTGTGTTTTTTGCATGAGTTTGGTGTTTTCAGTTGAGCATTTCATATCATTTTTGGTTGCTGCTGTATTTTAGACTTTAATCTGTTAAAATAGAGCTGAATATATGTATTGGGACGTGATTAAACTTTTGAGAGAGTTTATTAGTGTTTTTGTGGTGTTTCCGAGCATTTTTGTGTTAATTTCGGGAGCCCGATGAGCATAGTTTTTGTCCTACATTTGTGATTTGTTGTGTAAAGGCTATATAGATCTAGAAATGTCATTTTGTAGGATTTTATGCTGCTGAAATTTCTGTAAAAATGTCTATTTTCAGATTTATTAATAATAGGTGAAGCTGTGAAGCTTTTGGCACCATTTCTGGCATACCTGATTTGGGGTTTCTTGAGAAATTTGGAGGATCTTTGTGATATTAGTTGTTTGATCTTAAAGATCTGATTAAAGGTTGGAAATATCATATAAAAATTAGAAAAGGAACATTTCAGTGGTATCAAAACCATGATCTTGCCAGCCTGAGGGTTTGTAGAAGTTTGCAAGTCAGTTTTGACAACTACCCAGATCTTGCATTTCAGTTTTGAGAACTACCCAAATTTTGCATGTCATAATTTATGATTGCATGTTGCTTCTAATAAGATGCATGTCAAAATTTATGTTTTCATGCTACTTCTAATCATTTTCATGTTAGTTCTTGGTGAATTTGGTGGTTGTAGAAGTTTGCATTTCAGTTTTGACAAGTACCCAGATCTTGCATGTCAGTTTTGACAACTACCCAGATCTTGCATGTCATAATTTGGTGGTTGCATGTTGCTTCTAATCAGTTGCATGTCCAAATCTATGGTTTCATGCTACTTCTAATCATTTTCATGTTAGTTCTTGGTGAATTTGGTGGTTGTAGAAGTTTGCATGTCAGTTTTGACAACTACCCAGATCTTGCATGTCATAAGTTGGTGGTTGCATGTTGCTTCTAATCAGTTGCATGTCCAAATATATGGTTGCATGCTACTTCTAATCATTTGCATGTTAGTTCTTGGTGTTTGAAGAAGTTATATCCTATTGGGGTTACACTCTACTTTATCCAGAATGGACAGGTATAGTACAAAGTCTCAGAGGGAACGATCTTGGACAATTGATAGCCAGAGTCAAAATAGTAGAAAGAATGGTTATTTAGACATTCGAGATAAACTTATGAAAATAAGCCATGACATGTCTAAACAGTTGGTTGAGCACCACTGTATAATGAATGACATGTTATCTGACCCAGCTAAGGTGGATAAGTTGACTGGATTTCTATTTGGCAAATTTTCTCACAGGACAGATGACACAATTCCCAAGAACTTGCATGAGGAGTTTGAGAAACTAGCTGATAGCCAGGTAGAGGTCTCAGATTCTACTCTGCCACAGGAGGTGGTGGGAAAGGATATTACAAAGATTGATAGTAACGGTCAACTTGATACTCAAATTGAGACAATTGTTTATAGGTTGTCAAAGGGTGATGCCACAGGTATTCAGGATGGTATAGTTACAACAGGCAGTGACTACAATGTAGTGGGTTCAGATGATGATTATGAGGATGTTGTTGTGCAGGATGGTGAGATACTTGGTAGAGATGAGCAAACATTGAGCATTCATGACTTTGCTGAGAAAGAGTACCAGGCACAGTTAGATGCTTCATCACATGAGGTTGAGGCAGGTAGTACTTCACATGATTTATCCCGCTAGCTGAAGGTGAGTGAAGATAGTATTTTGACTTCATTGTCTCATCATGATAGGTATGTGGAGTTAGTTGGTATTGGTTATATTACTCAAGTGAGGATTTTGCTTGAGTTACCAGCTGATTCTAGTTTACAGATATGGACTCAAGATTGTTATATTAGCATTTGGGATTCAGTTGACAGGAGATCTTTAACACTTTTTGGTAGCAGTGTTTGTTTGGGTGCTATCATGGATTTGATTAGCAGATTGCACGGTGTTGTCTTTTCTTGTGCTAGCAGCTTGTCCAATGTTGGTATTAGTTTTTATACACCGATATTGGGCTTTTTTCATATATCCAGTCGACCATACTAGCTAGAATGTGTTGATGATATTTCATATTTGGCAGTGTGTATAGCTGAGTCCCAGGATCATATTGGCATTGATGACATCAAGGAGGATGCAGTGGGAAATTTTGAAGACTTAGTTTCCTTGGGTATAGAGGATTTGGACAGCAATGCTAATGTTTTTGATACTCTGTATGTTGATATGAGTTTTAGATTTGATTCACAGGATATGGATGGTAATACTCTAGAGACTAGTAACTTTGAGGATACTCCTTTAGACAGTGCATCAGAGGAGGTTTGTAGGAGACAGTCAAGTCAGTGCCATCATGTGTCTAATCAGTTGAGAGTTAGTGACCAAGACATTGCTATCACTTGCCAGCATTTCGATGCTGCTCGTCAGTTGTTAGCAGTTTATGGATGGGGTTCTCCTACTAGTGACGAGCAGGGAGGCAGTTATCTTTCCTTGACAGAATTCCACTCTTTATGGGAGGCTATTCAGATTTTGAGACAGAATTATATGCAATTGGTAGCCGACAGAGATTATCTTATGGAGTGGGGTAGTACAGCATATGATGCATTGTTGGCCAAGGAAGATGAGGTGAGTGAGCTTACTGAGAAACTTGAGGTGACTTCTGAGATTCTTGAGAGCACACAGTTGGATTTCAAGGAGTCACAGTTTCATTTGGCTAAGGTGACCATGGAGTTAGAGCGACTACAGTCTTTACCTGATTCTATATAGTCACAAGCTATGGTGTTTGGTGATCCGAGGATGTCCATGGCCGAGATTTTCAGAGACAGTGGAGATGGGGATGCATCCATCCTTGATATTAACATTGGCATATCAGGTTCATTCCCACTAGAGTCAGGTTTTGTTGAGTTGGGTGTTGTAGCAGATTGTTGTATACCTGACAGGGTGGTGGCATCTAGTACTGAAGGCACAGAGACTAGAGATTTATCAAAGATCATGTGTGATGTTGGTGAGTCGGCAGTTGGCATGGTTCCTACTAGTAACACTACTCCCTTGGTGATATCTTCGGAGGTAGTAGTTAGTTCCAACATGGTTAATGATCAATTGCAGTTAGTTTCATCTGGATTACAGTTTGAGCCACTGAGCGAGATTGGTGCATTCTATCAGCATTACACTGTGAGGTATGCTCATCAATTTACCTTTGATGACCATGTTGATGAGATAATGATACAGAGATGTACTTTGGTTCCTAGTGCTTATCATCAGTTATGGAACAATTTGATGCCTCAAGATGAGAGTTGTGATGGGCATGACATGGCGATAGGTTCTATAGTTGACAGCTTGATAATACATGACTTAGAGAAGGAGTTTTAGAGTGATGCTTCAGCGGGTGTTGTTATTGATTCTACTCCTTTGGCTATGACATCTCCTGACTTAGCTGGTGATCAGTCACAGTGGGTTGTATCACTTGTTCATGGTGAGTTGTTGACTAAGGTTGGTTTTTTTTATCAACATTATATTGCAAGGTATGTACATCAGTTAGCATTTGATCCTTGTGTTGAGGAGTTGATGGCAGGAAGATTTGGTTTGGGTTCCAATTCTTGCTATTCATCTTGTGATGGCTTTTCACCATCAGGGGTGCATGGTAGTTATGGTTATGAGATAGTGGCCAGTGATTTGCAAAGTTGTGTTGATTGTAGGAGTTGTACAGTGTGTGGATTCTCCATACTTGGTACAGTTTCATTAGAGAGCATTCACCATTGTTGCAGAGTTGGATTGTGCATTCCGTATAGGCCAGTGGGATGCGTTGATGGTATTTACTGTGTTGGTAGTTTGATTTGTCCACTTTGCTTGGGTTCTGATGTTCTAAGATTTTGTGCCTCATGGGTTTTAGATTATGGTAGTGGTGATTTCGGAGTTTGGTTGAGCTATAATTGTCAGTTTGATTATGGATTCCTCTTGGTCATATTGCAGAGGATATTGCAGGAGCCTGTGTTAATTGGTAGTAGTATAGTTCATGACTACATTTGGGATCCAGGTGGATTGATTGGTTTATTGTTCAACCATTTCTTGAGGACAAGCAATTTTTGGGAGGGGAGGACTTGTCATGTCCCCTTTTCAAATAATTAACAAATAATAATCTTTGCTAAGGCAGGCAGGCCCAAGAAAGTGAAGTTTCGGAAAAAGGGGATTAATCTTTGGAAACCGTTGGACTAATAAATGAAAATTATTATTAAAATATGTTTCATTAACCTCTCTTGGACGTGATTTACATTTATGCCCTCTTTTAAGGGGTTTGGAGGCATTTTGGGCGGATTACAGAACTTGATTTTTGCTCATTCTTTGTTATTCTTCAGAGGCTGCCAAACCTGTGGAGAAGGAGACCCAAGAATGGGAGTTTGCAGGTTTCCAGGGAAACCCAAAAATGGGAGTTTACAGGTTTCTAGTAAGGCTAAGGATGGGATTTTGAAGCCATTCCATGTGCATGCTCATACAGAGTTTGCCTTTGTGCTGAACAGTGTAGATTTGTGGGTTTTTGGGTGTGTTTTTTGCATGAGTTTGGTGTTTTCAGTTGAGCATTTCATATCAGTTTTGGTTTCTTCTGTATTTCAGACTTTAAGCTGTTAAAATAGAGCTGAATATATGTATTGGGACATGATTAAACTTTTGAGAGATTTTATTAGTGTTTTTGTGGTGTTTCCGAGCATTTTTGTGTTAATTTCGGGAGCCCGATGAGCATAGTTTTTTTCCTACATTTGTGAGCTGTTGTGTAAAGGCTATATAGATCTAGAAATGTCATTTTGTAGGCTGTTATGCTGCTGAAATTTCTGTAAAAATTTCCATTTTCAGATTTATTAATAATAGGTGAAGCTGTGAAGCTTTTGGCACCATTTCTGGCATACCCGATTTGGGATTTCTTGAGAAATTTGGAGGATCTTTGTGATATTAGTTGTTTGATCTTAAAGATCTGATTAAAGGTTGGAAATATCATATAAAAATCAGAAAAGGGACATTTCAATAGATCAAATGCATTCAAAGCAGTAGGTCATGCAACAATGCACTAGTAAATAAAATACCTTCTCTCCAAGTGCCACCAAGAGCCATTAGAATTACATCCAAAGCTAGTAGGAGAAATAACTTTTCCATCCAAGCTCCACTTGAATCTACTCAAAAGTGTCAAAAGGGTCCATGAGAGTTCTCTAGAAAGAAGAAGCTAATGTCATCCAAGGACAATACGAAGATTACTCAAGAAAGAATCCAATGAGGTTGAATTCAAACCATCCCAATTTTCAAAGAATGCAACAGACAAAACATCCAAAACCACAAATGAGCAGGAATGTTGATACAAACATAGAATTTGGCAAGAAAATAATTAAAACATGCTTAAACCAAATAATTTTATTTACATAACCAACATTAACTCAATCACCATAAGTAGTTATGAATATTGAGCTCAAGACAAAGAAATACATCAAAAATAAGTTATCATCTAACAAGTATGCACTTTATCAACTTTATTTTTCTTTCATAGACAACATTACATTTATCAATCATTTTACCAAATAACATTTTCATCAATGTCTTTACATCTATTCACAAACACACTAGTATGTTCTCTATGGTTTTTTCCCTTGTACATACTATCAATGGTTCAAAATGAACATGATAGAATCACAATCCACAATCAGGCAACAGTAAAAGACATTGAGAATAGTCACCAAAGAACAAAAGAAAATCCCAAATGGGGAATTGTCAACAACTCCAATAAGTTTCATTTTGAAGGAAAAAGTGGAATAGAATCACCTAATTTTAGTGTATTAATTCCAACAATAAATCTCACAGAGTGCACATTTTAACAATAAGTCAAATGTATCTCAGAGCTCTGCAACTTTCCCACTCTCCCCTTGATTTGAATTTTGAACTGTCATAGCCCTAGAGGGCCCAATCATGCTTGATGCCTCTATGTGCATTGATCTACACATGGTGTTGGATCTCCGCAGAGAAGATTCCCCTATATTTTCTATAGTGTTGGGTCGGGCAAGCACCTCTGAACCCCCCTTATTAAGTTTTAGAGTTCACTCTACTCATATTGATGCTAGGTCCATTGAGTCTCTCGCCCCCCCCCCCCCCACCAAAGGTGGGTGGAAGAATTTCCTCATGGGGGAGCAGGTGGGAAGCACCATGCTTGAGGCTCCCAAGGTCACCCACAAAGTTATAGGACAAAAAATCACTTTCGTAGATAGTTTTGTTGAAAACACTATAGCCTCCCTTAAACATTGTATTGTGGGTCAGTTTATAACCTTCAGGCCTTTAATTGAGATGATGAGGAAATGGATCATCTAGAAATGGAAGATGAAGGGAAGTGTTAGTGTTTTAGCAATGCTTAGCGGCCTCTTTTACTCCTATTTCACTTCTACGGAGGACCTAGCAGTCATCCTATCTAGAACCTAGTACTATGGTAAACACTACCTAGCCCTAGCTTTAATATCACTCAAGAGCTTCAAAGCCTAGCCCCAATTTGGGTCCACCTACCTTGACTACCACTGGAGTTTTGGGATGAAAAGATCCTGAGATACATTGGAAACACTTTTGGACATTTCTTCACTGCTGACCAAGGAACTCTGCTTAAATCTAGACTTGTTTTTGCTAGATTCTATGTGAACATCGCCATTAATCAGACTCTCCCAACTACGATCATGTTATTCACAAAATGGGGGAAAATGGTCTAGCCGATAGAATATGAGAACGCAGGATTGTATTTCCAAAATTGTTGTTGCTTTTTTCATGTGTTGTTGGCTTTCTCTTCCATTTCTATAAAGGATAAATAGAAGGTGGACTCGTCAGGCATTATTAAGGACTATGTATTGGTCAGGGAACCTTCATCCTCTCTTGAGAGAGTTGAATTTGAAATTATGGAAGATTGTCCTAGTTGTAAGAATGTAGAGGAGGACAAGAGGGAAGGTAAGGTGGAAGATACTATTAAGATGCCTGAGGTGATGACTGTGGAAGCTAAGGAAGTAGTAAAGATGGAGGAATACCCATTTAGGAGAGAGATAAATGACCTTTTGAAATCCCCAATAGTGGGAGAAGTTAAAGCTAACTAGATGCTGGAGGAGGGTGAAATAGGT
The DNA here is from genome assembly GCA_028749045.1 of Cupressus sempervirens. Classification (NCBI taxonomy): domain Eukaryota; kingdom Viridiplantae; phylum Streptophyta; class Pinopsida; order Cupressales; family Cupressaceae; genus Cupressus; species Cupressus sempervirens. The sequence goes on along the minus strand of CM053789.1, from coordinate 525,170,715 downwards.
CCCCTAGAAGTAGCCACCCTAGGAGTGATACCTTCAGGTGATGATCATTCAGGAGGCCAAGTGATTTCAGCAATGATACCTTTGGTGTCCCCAAGCTCAACCGCTAGGAGATAGACCATGGTGTTAGTAACACCTATAAAGAACCCAATACCATATATGGTGGTGGGTTCCAAAATAGAAAAACTTGATGAGTTGGGTCAATGGGGGATATTTACCCCGAAGAGGCTAAAATTGGTATCTCCAAAGGAGGTCACAGATAAGGGCATGAGAATCTTTGAGGAGGTTAAGGGAAGCTTTCCCCTCTCAGCCTCATCCTCCCCTCAAATGATTGTTATAGGAGAATGGGAGTACCCTAAGAGGAAAACTAGGGGGGCAAGAAACCAAATGTGGGGTTTGGCAACTATTGTGGGCCACCCAAATAGTGGAACAACTAGGACTAAACAAGTATTAAGGGAATTGGCTAGTGGAAGATAGCTTATATTGGAGACAATCAAGAAAGGTAAAAAATGAAATTCCTCTTGTGGAATGTTAAGGGGCTAAACAATGCCCAGAAATAGTATGCTCTTAGGCAATATATTATGGTGGAAAGGATTGATTGTGTCCTCATTCACGAAACAAAGATGATAGACCAAAATTTTACTAAGGTGGTTAAGAAGCTTTGGCCTGGTGTGTCTTTTTTCCATTTGGAAGCTGACAAGACCTTGGGAGGCCTTGCAATCATGTGGAACCCCAGTGTCCTGATAGGAAGTGAAGTCCTTAAAGAGAAGAACTTCATGATTTCTGAGTTTAGTAATTTTAGAATGGTGTGGAATTTGGTAAAAATTTACACCCTAGATATCAGAGCTGGAAGAGGTGAACTATGGGACAAGATTGGAAGAGAGATGAGAGTTCTAAAGAAAAAAAGGCTTACATGTATGGGAGACTTTAACACCCCCTTATACCCCTCAGAAAAGCTTGGGGGGATAACTGACTTCTCAGAAAGTATGTAGGACCTCTTGGAGTTCATAAACATTAATGACCTCATGGATGTTGACCTATAGGGAAATCCCTTTACTTGGTCCAACAACAAGAAGGGTTAAGACTTGATTTAGGTTAGGTTAGACTAGCTCCTAGTCTTGGGCAATTGGCCCCACATCATCCCTACCTCCCTGGTGAATCTCTCAAGGACTATTTCAGACCACCCCCTGATCTTGCTCAACTAGGTGAATGATCTAGTGAGTGGACCTAAACCATTTTGATATAAAATTATGTGGAAAACTCACCTAGACTTCAAGAATAAAGTGGAAGAATGGTGGAATATAAGAGTGGATGGAACGGTTATGTTCTACCTAATGTAGAAACTAGATAATGTAAGAAAGAATGCTAGGGAATGGACTAAAAGATCCCTTGGGGACATGTTTAAAATAAAGTGGGATGTTGAAGAGGAGCTCAAAATATGGCAAACTACCATGGCAGTAGGGGATGACACTGAAGCAACCATGTTGGAGGAAGAGGTCTATAGGAAGAAGTAGAAGGAAACTAATCTCAAGGAGGAGATTTTCTGAAAGAAAAAGTCTCGAATTGCTTGGCTAACTAAAAGTGACATAAACACCTCTTTCTTCCATAGATCTTCTTCAAAACATTAAAAAAACTCAGTACTATCACCTCCCTAGAGGAGGATGGTGGAAGGACTTTGTCTGAGTAGGAGGAAATGGGTAGGCATGTTGTGGACTTCTTTACAAATGCTTATAAAAAAGAGGATAGAAGGTGCAACAACATAATAAGGAGAAGTATGCTTAATAATATCCCAACAATGTTGGGGATGGAGGAAAATGATAAGTTAAAGGAGAAAGTATTGGAAGAGGAAGTGAAGAATGCAGTTTTCTCTATGAATGTCTTCAAGGTCCCAAGCCCCGATGGATTCCTGCTTGCCTTCTTCCAACATTTTTGGGAAGTGATAAAAAATGAGCTCATTTGGGCCACTAGAGACATCATTAGAACTGGGAAATTGCTAAAAAGGATCAATAAAACATTTTTAGTTCTAGTGCCTATAATTCAATCCCTCAAAACTTTAATTGACTTTAGGTCGATTAGCCTATACAATACCATTTATAAAGTGTTTTCCAATCTATTGGTCAACAGGATTAAACCCTTCTTGGATATGGTTATAAGGAGCCCTCAAAAGGGGTTTGTCTCAAATTGACAAATTTTAGATGTCGTGATTTCCACCCATGAGATCATCCACTCCATGGAGAAAAGTAAAATTTTGGGTATGGCTCTAAAACTTGATATATCTAAATCTTATGATAGATTTGATTGGACCCTCCTTTATGAAGTTTTGGAACAAGTCAGGTACATAAGGGATATTGTGAAACTAATAAAAACTATTGTGGAAACCACTCAGTTTGAGGTACTGCTCAATGGGACCCCTGGGGAAACTTTGAGGTAGGTAGAGGTTTAAGACAAGGGGACCCTCTTTCCCCTTCCCTCTTTATCATGGTGGCTAACGTGTTAGGGAGAGTGGTCTATAGATTGGCTGTGTTGGGTGACTTAAAAGGTATTCAACTAGCTACCACACTAATGCCTGAGGTTATCCAACAATTTGTGGATGATACCTTCCTCTTCAGTGAGTCCTTAATGCAGGAAGCTAAAGCTTGGAGGAACCTCCTCTCCAACTATGAGAATTGCTTAGGTTAGAAAATTAATCTAGCTAAAAGCAAGATATATTTTCTTAACACCCCTAATATTTTGTAGTTTAAGGTTAAAAATATCCTTGGTTGTCAATCGAAGAACCTCCCAAGCACATACCTTGGGCTTCCTCTAACCATGAAGGAGGTCTCAACCAACTATTGGAACATTGTCCTGGAGAGAATGCAAAAGAATCTTTTTGGGTGGAAGGGCAAGTTGCTTAGCAATGCAAGAAAGTTGCATCTCCTTATAGGTGCGATGCTCCAAGGAATTCCCATCTACTTTCTCTCAATTTTCAAGGTTAGCCAGCACATGGTAGACAAACTTGAAAGAGTGCAAAGGAACTTCCTTTGGTTTGGCATAGAGGAGAAAAATAAATGAAGTCTTTTGAAGTGGGAGACTATGTGCAAAACAAAAGATAAATGGGGTCTAGGTATAAGAAGAATTGCTGATATGAATAAGGCTCTACTCACAAAAGTGGGGTGGAGACTGGTGAAAAATGAGACTGGTTGGGGAAGAATTATGAAGGCTAAGTACCTTACCAACACTCGCTTTAGATATAGCCTCCTCAATAATTATCTACCTAGTGGGTCTAAGATCTCGAATAATATCCTCAAAAATAGGGCCCTTCTAAGAAAAGGTGTGAGATGGCTGGTTGGGAAGGGAAAAGAATTAGATTCTAGGAGGACAATTGGATAGGAGGGAAACCTCTCAGTTACATAAAATTTAGTGGCCTCTAGGAACCTCTAAAAATAATGATGGGGATGAAGGTGGTGGACTATATTAATGATCATGGGAAATGGAAAGACTTATCCACTTTGGATATACCAAATAGTGAGAACTCCCTGATCAAAGAGTTGGAGGATCTAATCAGCCACCATGTACTTCATATGCATTCTCAACAAGATGAGGTGGTGTGGGATAGGTGGATGAACGGTCGGTTCTTGGTCAAGTCTGCCTACCAGCTCATCTTTGGAAATGATCAAACTGCGATAAGGTGGAAAAAGATTTAGATTAGTCAATTACTACCAAAAGTGAACTTCTTTTGGTGGACAGTGATGCATGGAAAAATCCTCACAACTGATAACCTTCAAAGGCAAGGCTTACCAATCACCAATAGATGTTATCCATGCAAGAAGGTAGAAGAATGCATAACCCATCTCTTTCTAGAATGCCCCTATACCCTTAAGGTTTGGTCTTATATCTAGAAAAAATTCTCAATTGATTTGGTCATGAACAAAGGAATGGAGCAATTTGTAGATAATTGGAATTGCCCATTCTACCACCCCTACCTCATAATCCTTTGGATTCTCCTCTCCCCACATGTTTGTTGGGGCATTTGGAAGAAGAGAAACAACTGGGTCTTCCGTGAGGAGGAAAGGGGTGAGGATATTATAGGAGAGATTCTAGGAAAGCTCATTACTAAGAATGTTATGGTAGCAAAGGTTATAATACCATAGGAACCCCCGAGTAGGATGGAGGAGCATATTGTTGAGAGATGGAATATTCTCCCCAATTTCCATAATTTTGACAACTCGAAGGTGGCTGCTAGAAGAAATACATGTCAACTAGATTCCCCCCACTAGCCCCAATATCAAATTGAATTTTGATGGGGCAGCACGTAAGGGGCTTACGGTAGTGGGTGGTGTGCTATAGGACAAAAAATGTGATGTGTTAGTTTCCAACTTTAGAAATCTGGGTCATGGAACCAACAATGTGGCAAAGCCACTGCCTTACTATGGGGGATAAAAATTGTAGTGGAAATGAAGGTGAGAACACTTACCATTGAGGGGGACTCTAAACTCATCATAGATTCAGTTCAAGGTCAAGCTCAACCTAGTTGGACACTAAGGCACATCCTGGGGGACATATGGCATTATCTTACACAACTAGATCATTATGATTTACAGCACACTTATAAGGAAGGTAATGCGATGGCTAATGCCCTTGTTGGGTGTGGTTTTGATTTTGTGAACATTAAAAGTTGGAGGAGTGCAGAAACGCTACCCAAGAATGTGTATTCCCTCATTTTTAGGGAAAAGACCTTGCTACATCAAGTTAGATGACCCTTCAACTTTGGAAAATGGACATTTTTGGCAGGCTTGTTATTATTATGATAACTAAGGTTTCCATAATGTTGACAAGATGTCTTGCAAAGGGGAATTATATTGATTGCATCATGAAAAGGCATAGAAAAGGTGAATTAATAAACAATATGGGCTTTAAAATTAATGTCAATATTGTGTGGTGTTATGGCATGATTAAAGGAAAAGTTCACATTAATACCAAGGCCAAATTATTATGGTATTATATGCAAAATCCTCACACTCCCGGTAATGATACCTCTAACTGGCATGTACATTGTATTCACAGGCTCATGAAGAACAAAAAATGAAAGCTTTTATCCATCAATTGTTATATTTTTGGGCCTACCTTGGCAATTTTCTAGGTGCAAATGAAAATTACTAAGATTGTGGAAGGAGATTTGGTTGAGGAGAAAGTTTTCATGGGAGGGGATCTAAATAGATTGGAGCCCACAAAAATGGAGGACTTTTCCAAAAGGTAGGCCACCTAGATTATGCTAAAGGAAGTAGGGTTTGTCCCCTACATGCAGGCCATGGAGGGGTACAACGAAAATTATTCACACTAGTTTCTCGCTACCTGGAAGGATAGGCAGGTGACCATAAATGGCATTTCTTTTCAGTTGAATGAAGAATCTATTACTATGGAAATAGGTTTGGAGATGAAGGGCAGGAAATGGCAAAAAATTACGAAGATGGAAAATGAGGTGAGCCTGTCCAATTTCTTCAGAGAGAATGAGGCTCCTAACCAATACTAGGGTGTCTTTAGGAGAGACAAACTTTTGGAGGCCTGGGATGGTGTATGTTTGATGATAATGAAGTATTTGACACTAGAGGGTAGGCATGGTGTGTATTACTTTTATCATTTTCCTCAGCTTAACCATTTTCACAATAGAGAATTTATTAGTATTCCTTTCTTCCTTTTGCATGCCCTTGAGGACGTTGTCATTGATGTTAGAGAAAAGAAGAAAAAAGGGGCCAATTTCACCATTCTCCACCAAGGGCTCATGTTTTGCCTCTTCCAGTTTCACCTGGCCCTTTTCCCTCCTCGTGTGATTTCCATTGATAACATCCTTCCCTTTGGGCCTCCTCTGTGTTTAGAATTTACTAGTGGTAGCCAAGGCCCCACTCCCCAGCACTCTCCTAGCCAAACCCCTACAAAGGGAAGGAAAAATAGAATTCTGACCCTAGAACTAGAGCCCAACAAAAGAAGTAAAATGTACAAGAGGGTGGAGGTTGAAATTGGTGACTCAAATGAGGAAATTTGTGGGAGTAGAAGAAGGTCGGGAAGAATTCCTAAGACCCAAGGTCGATACAAACAAATGGTCAGTCACTCCCAAGAAGAGGAGGAGGAAGATACCAACTCTAATGAGAGTGGCAAGAATTCGAGGGATGGTATGGATAAAGGGAAATAAGAAATAGATAAAGATGTGGAGAAATGGGATGATGTCCTTGATGGTACCTAGGACTTTGAGGCAGACAACATTACTAAGGACCCCTCCCCCAACCCCACACATATCTCTGCCACCATTACCCTACCTTTCGATGTCAACCAGGAGCACCCCAATATGACCAATGCCTCCCTTGACACTATTTCCTTCCCAGTTAGTAAAGAGGGCCAAGAGAACCTGAAAGGCCAAGCTAACAATTTTGATGTGAAGGTTAAGCAGAACCCCCTGGCGAATTGTAGCAAGACCCTAAAGCTAGAGACCAAGGAGAATGAACCTTATTATCTACAAGGAACTAATGGACAAGTGCATGGCAGTGGAAGAGGGATTCAACCTTTTCTCTAAGTTCACCCTCAAAGTGACACATGTGGCGGCTAGCACTCTTCAGTTACTAGCCAATAACTTGGAGGAGGAGAACCTTGGAAAGGAGGACACAAAGCTTCTTTATAGCTTCCTCGTTGATGACTGGGCCAAGGTTCTCATGGTTGGGAATGGAAAGAAAAAGGAGGCCAGTTAATGGCTTTCTAGTTTTAGTTATTTTTTGGTACTCTTCTAGTCTCTCCCCATCTAATGTTGATGGTTTTGTTTTTTATGTTGAACTTGTTTATGGGTTGTAGGTGGTACGATGCGATAACCACCTACAAGTAGTTTATTAACTTGTTAAACTCTATTGGTTTTAATAGTAGGAATACTAGTAACTCTAAATACTCGTATATTGTTTATTATGTTTTTGATATGAACTATTAGGGGGACTATTTGGTTGTGTGTTGGTTACCAGCTGATCTTGTGTTGGTTGTCAACAAGTTTTTGCTAGTTGTTCCACCACTGTTGTAAAGGGTCAGCCCCCTAGTTTTGGGTTGCTTTTTTTTCAAAAACAATAAGTCAAATGTGACAATTATATCACAAAGAAAGTGATAGATAAATTTGATGACTAGTCCCAGCAAGGAAATACCAAAATAATGCTAGCCCAACAACATGAGGAAAGTTTAATATAGATCCCTTTTGACTCAAATCCTCAAGATATATAAGTATAGTCTAAAGCACATTTTGAATTATGATTTGTGGAAGTTCTATTATAGTAAGATATCTCATACTAATTCTTTGGATTTCACATTTTTTTGTAAGCATGTGACATTGTTTATAAATACCTAATGAGAAATTGTCAGATTATAAGGGAAAAGCTCTCTTAAAGCCTTAACCAAATTATTTCATGGCTTTGAGACAATTATTGTATGTGTAGATGTGTAGAAAATCAATATAATTTTACCGTTAAGATGAAGTTCGTTATCAAGTTTTGTCCTTGTCTCAATCTATAAATATGTGTATAATGAATGACTTTAAATGGTAAGAAATAGGAACTACTCAAAGAGAGATATTATGTTCGCTAAATAATTATTGGAAAAAACTAATAGAAATTAAATTTAAACTAGTGAATCAAAGATTCAATTTTACACTCATTAAAATTGAACTAAGTCTATCTAATACTACTAAAAATTAAACCAAACAAAATATGATCTATTTAACAAAAATATTGAATATACATAATTATATAAATATAAATAACATTTAAAATATAATAAAATTTATATTAAAATATATTAGTTATCAAAATTATTATATAAAGAGTCATTAAATTTTATAATAATAAAAGTTTAATGTGATGTGATTCTTTTAATATTAGCTCAAACATTTTATTTGGCCGTGAATATATTACACGCAAATAAGTAAAATGTTTTTATGATTTTTGTTATAATTTATTTGATCTCCCCCACTCGAGTACATATTGATTTGTTTACCTTAAAAATTAAAAAATAATAACAAATATTTATTAATGTTTGATAGAAACTCCAAAGCCGACATAAACATGAAGGAGAAAAGTATTTAGCTTTTTGCAAGGCATAATTATAACTTTAATATAAAAAATACCTATCTCATTTGTCTCCATACGAGGAATGACCATAAACAAAAATTGATTTCGTGGTGCATGATAAAGGATTGTTTTGGGGATTTAGGTATTGCAATTCCAATACCTTATAGAATGAATGTATCTAACATAATGTTTTTTTATTACTCTATATGTGACATGTTTTTAGACATTATATATTTAGAAGTGTGCACTGATTTATTAATAAATTTAAATCTTATTTAAAAACAATCTAAGTAATAGCTGTAATCATTTACACAATTAGAATAGTACGTGATTTGATTCAAATGGTAAGTGTAATTATAATTTTCATTTTCCAATCACAAAAGCTCATAGCTATCTATAATGCCATTGTAATGCATCTATGCTATAATAAAAAGTCTTATAAATCTCTATGTGTATGTCAGTTTTTATTATTTATTTATATTTTATGAATATAAACATTTATTTTTTACTAATGTGAATAATTCATTTAATATAATACATTTAGATCATGTTTATAAAGATAGAGTATTATAATATTTTAATTTGAGTCTTTTTTATTTGATAAGTTCTTTTGATCAATATTTATTATTTTATTTATGAATTGTCTAAATTTAAAGTATGATTTTTTAAAAATTTAAAATATTTATATTAAAATAATGTTAGAATAACAATTAATTTTTTTTAAAGATTTCACATCTATGAAGTGACATTCTCAAACATGATAAAAATTAAAAGAAATCATTTATATTCATGGTTTTTAAATAGACTTGTAAGCAACTAAATTTCAACAAAATATCATTAGCTTTATTAGTACTTGCAGTAGACATAGTATTATTGTAATGGGTAAGTGCACCAAGTTGTGGTGCCAAAAGGGGGGTATAAGCGGACACCTTTCTTCTAAAATCAGCAATTTTTGAACTTCAAAAAGAATTTGAAGATAGTTATGCTCTAAATTTTAAGATATGACAAAAACAAAAGTAGTGGCCTTTGAATGTAGTTTCTAAAGTACTAATTTTTTTTCAAAATGATTTAGTTTTAGGTCCTCAAAAAAGGGGGCCACAAAAAGTGGTGCTATTTATTCCAAAAAAAATAACACAGTACAAAGTGTGGCCCCCCTAAAATTTTAACTTTTTTTTTTAATTCTTTAATTGCTCTAGTCAAAAGTCACCTAACACTATGTAGTTTATCCTAGATATTTTGAATAATTTTATAATGTGTATTTTTTTAATGAATTTTTTAATTAGACACATCCCAAAAACATGAAATATCGATGTGCTCCCCCTAGAAATGATTGAAAACAAATCTAAAATCAAAACTACTTTTTTTCAAAGTGTGTAGAATGGAGTCTAGTTTCTAAAAAACTAAGTTGTTGCAAAATTTGACGAACCAGTTAAAATCTACAGCCCAATTAGTACATGTTGGTTTTTGACAAAAATTGGACATACATTCAAAATAAATTATAGATGAAAGGCTTGAAATAGTTCAAATAAAAAATAAATTATATGGCTATATAGCTAACACAAAGACCTACAATGTCATCTAACCTGATTGTATTGATGCTCAACCATGAGGAAACTTGAAAGAGAGCACACAAGAAAAATTAATCATTTTTATATGTTTGCAGCAAAACATGTCTCAGACCAGTTTACAAACTCCAGACCTTTGGGTTGGATCCTCAAGGCAAAATCAAGCCTTAGGCTTGGTAGAATGCAAAGCTTTGAATAGCGTGTGCGCACTATAGCGCACATGCACTGTTTAAAGCTTTTTCAATTTGATCCTTAATAACATGTGCATGCTTTAGTGCGTATGCACTATTGAGACCTAAATAGTGCATAGAGAGGGAAGGAGAGAGGCACCGTGAGAGAGAGAGAGAGAGAGAGAGAGAGAGAGAGAGAGAGAGAGAGAGAGAGAGAGGAGGGGGGATGGGCGTGTGTGTGTGTGTGTGTGTGTGTGTGTGAGAGAGAGAGAGAGAGTAGGGGATGGGAGAGACAGGAAGTGAGAGAGAGTAGGGGTGGCAGAGAGAGTATGAGATGAGAGAGAGGAAGTGTGTGTGTGTGAGAGAGAGAGAGAAAGTAGGGGTGGTAGAGAGAGAGTATGGGATGGGAGAGAGAGATTGAGAGTAGGGGATGGGAGAGAGGAAGTGTGAGAGAGAGAGTAGGGGTGGCAGAGAGAGAGAGAGTATAGGATGGGAGAGAGAGATTGAGAGTAGGGGATGGAAGAGAGAGAGTAGGTAGTGGGAGAGGGAGCGAGAGAGGGAGAGAGAGAGAGGAGGAGGATGGGAGTGTGTGTGTGAGAGAGAGAGAGAGTAGGGCATGGGAGAGAGTGTGAGAGTGTGAGAGAGAGTGGGGTATGGGAGAGAGTGTGAGAGTGTGAGAGAGAGAGAGTAGGGGTGGAAGAGAGAGAAAGTAGGGGATGGGAGAGGGGAGAGAGAGTAGGGGATAGGAGAGAGAGGAAGTGAGAGAGAGAGAGAGAGTACAAGATGGGAGAGACAGATTGAGAGTAGGGGATGGGGGAGAGAGAGAGAGAGAGAGAGAGAGAGAGAGAGTCGGCATTGGGAGACGAAGTAGGAGAGGGAGAGCGAGAAAGAGAGAGGAAGGAGGATGGGAGTGTGTGTGTGTGTGAGAGAGAGAGAGAGTAGGGTATGGGAGAGGGGAGAGAGAAGGGGGGATGGGAGTGTGTGTGTGTGTGTGTGTGTGTGTGTGTGTGTGAAAGAGAGAGAGTAGGGGATAGGAGAGGGGAGAGAGAGAGTAGCCTAAGAGAGAGAGTAGGCGGTGGGAGGAGTGGGAGAGCGAGAGAGGGGGGGATGGGAGTGTGTGTAAGAGAGAGAGTAGGGCATGAGAGAGAGTGTGAGAGAGAATAGGGGTGGCAGAGAAAGAGAGTAGGGGATGGGAGAGAGTAGAGAGGGAGAGAGAGTGTGAGAGTGAGAGAGCAGGTGGTGGGAGAGGGAGTGGGAGAGGGAGAGGGAGAGGAGGGATAGGAGTGTGTGTAAGAGAGAGAGTAGGGGATGGGAGAGAGTGTGAGAGAGAGTAGGGGTGGTAGAGAGAGTAGCAGATGGGGGAGAGAGAGAGAGTGAGAGTAGAGGATGGGAGAGAGAGAGTAGAGAGGGAGAGAGTGAGAGAGAGAGATATAGGCGGTGGGAGAGGGATAGAGAGGGGAGATGGGAGTGTGTGCGAGAGATCTAGAGAGTAGGGGATGGGAGACGAGAGAGGGGGGGATAGGAGTGTGTGGGTGTGTGAAAGAGAGAGAGAGAGAGAGAGAGAGAGAGAGAGAGAGAGAGAGAGAGAGAGAGAGAGAGAGAGAGAGAGAGAGAGAGAGAGAGAAGTCCAAGAGAGAGAGAGTAGGGGATGGGAGCGAGAGTAGGTGATGGGAGATGGAGTGGGAGAGGGAGAGAGAGGGGGGATGAGAATGTGTGTAAGAGAGAGTAGGGGATGGGAGAGAGTGTGAGAGAGAGTAGGGGATGGGAGAGAGAGAGAGAGAGTAGGGGATGGGAGAGAGAGAGTAGAGATGGAGAGAGACAGAGAGATAGTAGGCGATGGGAGAGGGAGTGGGAGAGGGAGAGAGAGAGGGGGGATGGGAGTGTGTGAGAGATCTAGAGAGTAGGGGATGGGAGAGGGGAGAGAGAGTAGCCCAAGAAAGAGAGAGAGAGAGTAGCAGATGGGGGAGAGAGAGAGAGAGAGAGAGAGAGAGAGAGAGAGAGAGAGAGAGAGTAGATGGTGGGAGAGGGAGTGGGAGAGGGAGAGAGAGAGAGAGAGGGGGGGTGGGAGTGTGTGTAAGAGAGAGAGAGTAGGGGATGGGAGAGAGTATGAGAGTGTGAGAGAGAGTAGGGGGTGGCAAAGAGAGAGAATGGGATGGGAGAGAGAGTGAGAGTAGAGGATGGGAGAGAGAGAATAGGTAGTGGGAGAGGGAGTGAGAGAGGGAGAGCGAGAGAGAGAGGAGGATGAGAGTGTGTGAGTGAGAGAGAGAGGGTAGGAGATGGGAGAGGGGGAGAGAGAGAGAGAGAGTAAGGGATGGGAAAGAGAGAGTAGGCAGTGGGAGAGGGAGTAGGAGAGGGAGAGAAAGAGAGAGAGTAGGGGATGGAAGAGGAGAGAGAGAGAGAGAGAGCAAGAGAGAGTAGGGGATGAGAGAGGAGAGAGAGAGTAGGGGATGGAAGAGAGAGAGTGAGAGAGAGTAGGTGGTGGGAGAGGGAGTAGGAGAGGGAGAGAAAGAGAGAGTAGGGGATGAGAGAGGAGAGAGAGTGAGGGAGAGTAGGGGATGGGAGAGGAGAGAGAGAGAGCAAGACAGAGTAGGGGATGGGAGAAGAGAGAGAGTAGGGGATGGGAGAGCGAAGAGAGAGAGAAGGGGATGGGATAGAGAGAGCAGGCGGTAGGAGAGGGAGAGCAAGAGAGAGAAGGGGATGGGAGAGGAGAGAGATCGAGAGAGTAAGGGATGGGAGAGGAGAGACTAAGAGTAGGAGATGGGAGAGGAGAGAGAGTGAGAGAGTAGGAAATGGGAGAGAGAGAGTGAGAGAGAGTAGGGGATGGTAAAGGAGAGAGTGAGAGAGAGTAGTGGATGGGAGAGGTGAGAGAGTAGAGGGAGAGAGAGAGAGAGAGAGTAGGGGATGTGGGATGGTGGGCTAGGGCGAGATTTAATTTCACATAGTTCATACGCACTATGTGAAATCACCAAAAAATGGTCATAAAACAAGTTTGGGTCCCTACTGATCCATATTCTACTTTTTGTCCATTGTGCATTATGTTGTTCCGACAAAAAACACGGGTTTCAAGCTATTGGAAGTTAGAAAACACTATTTGAAGACTTTTTGAAGCTAGCAAACACCAAATTCAACCATTGGATATGCTATTTGAAGGCTTTCTGAATATTCCTTCTATAGAAAAGGTTAGTGCGGTCCTTTTTAAATATTGTTTGTTGATATATAGAGACAAATTTGATTATAATTTGACATGTTTAATAAATAGTGAATTCATTGAAATTTGTATGTTTGAATGAATTTTTATTTGGAATTGGTTAGAAATTTGGCAAGTTGTTTAATATATATTGTCTATTCATTGAAATAATTTTAATTTTTATATGTATCTGAATGATTTGTAATTTACAAATTGTAACTACTTCAGATGTTTGAATAATTTGATAGATAGAAATCATTGTCATACCAAGGAAGAAACTAAAAAGTCAAACAAAGGAAGAGAGGGAGACAAATTTTGCAATTAAAAGAGATAAAATGAAACTACTACATGAACAAAAAAAATTGCAAAGCAATAACGAAGAATTGATTTTCAAAGAGGAACAAGAACAACTGATACAAAGAAAATAAGAGGAAGAATTGGAAAGACAAAGAGAATGAATGAGACTATTATGGTCAAGAAGACAATTGAATTGTGAAGCTACACCATCTTCCAATGTTGGAGTCATATCATCCTCTCATGTTGAAGAGATGCTAATTTGTAGATCCAATGATGTACACACTCCATCATGTCATGTTGAAGGCACAATATCAACATATCAAGTAGGTAATATTCCATCTTTTGCATCTTATTGCCAAGGCACATCATCTTGGTTCAAGGTATGCAAAACACTCAACCTTATGTTGATGTTCAAAATGTTGAGGGAATGGAAGAGATTATAAAACCTTCTAGAATTCATTTTAGAAGACCAAAATATTTGATTGATATTGATACTAACATTTTGAATTCAATGCCTGACAAGATTAGCGAGCGTACTTGTCAAAGAAAAGCTAATTGTATGTGGAGATTATTCTTTAAAGAATTAAATATTATAGGTCAATGCCAATTATTTGTTAAAATGATGAGGAATTTGAAATTTAGGCCTATCATGAAGATTCTTGGGCTAAGAATGATGGACGATTCCAATGAAAAAAGCATTGTAAAGAATCTAATGAGTGCTTATGACAAAGTGGGTTCTAAATCACGCACCAAAGATAGTAATATCACAAGATGAGTACTTACATCGGCAATAGTAAGTACCCAAATGAAGAAAGCTCAACTCATGAGAAAGACAAGAAAAACATTAAAAATTGGTAGAGGTACTCTAAGGAGAGCCATGCTAAGGCATGAGAGATTGGAAGATCCAACAAAAAATGAGTTATGGACATTTAGCAGTAGACTACTACGAAAGGATAAAGAAAATAGTGAAGCTTTGAAATCATTGATCAAATATTTTTGAAACAATAACGCATGTGTTTCCCCTAATCAAGGAGATGTTGTAAGAAGGAGGATTGGTAGCCAAAATTGCGAACCACATGCGAAACATTTTTTAGACTCAACTCAGACACAATTTTTTGCAAAATTTATTAGTATGTATCCTCAAATTTGAATAAGTCAAATATTTTTTGAGATGGGTAAACCTTTTTATGTGAAGATAAATCACACATGCACAACTTCTTGTTGTAGGATACTTATTGAGTTTTCTAACCATTTTGATGTTTTTAGGCATATATGTGTGTTTTTGTATTCTATGTTTTTTTTGTAGGATTCTAACATGAATGGACCACCAAGATCTTCAAGGGAATTCATATCCAACATTTTATGTGAAATGGGGGATGGCCAACAATTTTACAAAACATCATGCTTGGATGGTACATGCTTATTTTGTGGTTCTTTGCAACTTTTATCAGCTTGTGAACATATGGATAGTACACATACAATTGGAAATGAAATAGTAGATTATAGAAAATTTAAGACAGTGACATATGCTCTAAAAGATGGGAAATAGGGTAAAAGATGGGATTTAGTCATTGAAAAGATTCCAATGTATGAGTTCATGAAGATTTTTTATGAAGAGATTATTTACGATTATGCAAGGCATACACATAGAGCTCGATGGTTGAATTTGCAATTCAAGTTGTGCAAGGATACATTTCCACTGGATACCATTGTTTCAGTTGTAGACATTGTAGAGAACTACACACTACAACCACAAAATGAGGTGCAAGAAAAGTATTATACTTCTCAATAGGTTTCCATATTTGTTCACATAACATTCATGCATTAACCTACAAGTACAGAGGATGATAGGAAGATTTTGAGGGAGTACCATTTTTACATCAACAATGATCGATCACATTCTACGGAGTTTGTACATGGTTGTTTTCAACTTTTTAATGGAGATTTGGCTAATAGGGGCATACCATATCATCAGCATATTATTTGGTCAAAAAATTGTGCATCTCAATTCAAGAATGCACAGGTGTTCTATTGGTTGAGCAGGATGCACAGGTTGTGTAGAATTCAATATATGTGGAATTTCATAGAAGGTGGTTATGGAAAGGGAGAGCATGATGGTGTAGGCACATGCATCAAAAGAGCCTTAGCTTGTGAAGAACTAAAGTACAAAGATGGAGCAATATTGACAGATGCAAAATCCATGGTCCAGTGGTGTAACACTACAATGGGTCCAGGTAAGGAAGGTGAGTCTATGATTCATAGATTTTTTTGGTTGATAGTTAATACTAACATTGCACCATATGAAGATTGTTGCACACTAATAGGATCAAATGAGTTGCACTCTTTTAGAAGCTCTAATGCAAGTTCATGGAGTATCCACACATGAAAAAATGGCATGCTATTGTCCATCATGTGGAGAGGAAAATTAGGATGACTATGAGTGGACTAAATGGGTAGACAAATTGGACATACGGGTTGTGAACCCAATTGACACCTATCATCCCCCACAAGCATTGGAAATGGTAGAGATGGATTCATCTATTGACTTTGACCACTTGTCTGATCTAGTGCAACTTGGTAATATCTATATTTATATATCTTTGTAATTTTAATATGTAACTTTATAAATTTTACCTAAGCATTTTTAGAATTAATGACTGCATTTTGTACATTTATCACTGTAGGCCATTTTTTTGTTGTTATTGCACCTAAAGACAATGAAGAAGAGACAGATTATTATTTGTGTCATTGTGTCCAAGCCAAATAAAAATTGGATCACTCAGTTATAGATGGTGAAGGTTGAGAGTACCATATTAGTGTGGTGGTTGTAATTGACACATGGCTTAGACGATGTTCTATGAAGAACTCTAACTTGTGGTTATTCAAGGATTGGCAAACAGAGAGGAAGATTCTTCATTATTTGAATCTTTTTGTCACATCAAATGTCCACTTAATATAATATGGTGGAAAACCACATAATAAGACTCTTTAGAAAGTTTGCGAGTTAGACCATGAGGCAATACTTGAGACATTAAAATGTAGAGCAGATCTAGTTGGTTCATTAGATTGAATAGGGAGAGAGGGAGAGAGACAAAGAGTGGTCAATTGGATCTTGGTATCATTACAAGCCAGGATACCAAATTGAACCAAAGGTCAAATTTGAGGAATTTGAGTTATTTTGTATGCAATAAAGATTTTGTAGGTATTTAGATATATTTAAATGCCTTGGGATCTTTGGGCAAAGATTTAGGTGTCTAGGAGGTTATTAAAGGAAAAATATCAATGTTGTCATGCTAAAAAAATGCAAAATGACAACATTTCTTACTAAATAATTGAAAACGAAGTTGAACATTGGAATAACCATTTGAATGATGGTTATGACCATTTGAGGCAAGGAATAAATGTTTAAAAATGTTGTACATGGAGAGAATAACATAGTTGTATGGACTGGTGAAGATTTACATGAATAAAACTCTAATTTTTTGCATTTTTCTCTATTTTTCTGAGTTTTACAGACATGTACGGATTGGTGAAGGAGATAAACTATCATGGTTGGATATCTTGATGAACTAGGTCTCATTTTCATTTGGTTTGACATTTATATCTTTTCATTTTCTTAAGTTCTTGTAGTTTTTGTGAAGGTTGCTTATTTGGGCTTGAATTCAAGGGTTTCGGCAAACATGTTCCTCTAACTTGCAAACCCACAGTTGGAATTTAATGCATCTTTAGGGGATGAAATTTAGGGGAGTGTACTTTGATATGGAAGAGTTTCAAACCTAGAGGAATTGGTTTGATATTTTTACCAGCCGGCCCTAGGCTGAACATCCCTATGTGTTCAGCCAGGAATTGAAGAAGAAGTGGCATTTAGGCTTCCAAACTGATTGTCTAAACCTAGCTGAAGGTTGAGTAGGAAGGATAGGAAGAGTTCCATGGGGTTGATTTGATTCTATGAACCCATCTTCGATCACTTGCTTTGGAAACCCAACCTAATTAGGCCTATTAGGTCTATGAACTAAAGTGGAGTTTGGGTATGCTGGAATGGAGTCAACCCCTAATCCCTTGGAGTCTTCAAGAACTACGTAAAAGGTATTTGAAAAGGTGATAATTTTCCTTGTTCTTTGGAAATTTTAGAAGTTTACCAAGGATAACTTAATTTTGACCTACTAGGATTTCTAAGCCTAAGTTAGGGATATTGCTCCTTTGAAGGTGTTGGGGCCTTGAAAGTGCATGAATCCTAGTGGTTTAGTCCTAAAAATGCTGAATCAAGTTTAGTATTGAAGTCTTGAAACCTTTTTACTTGTTTTTCCTTAATTGGCCTAGTTGAGGGCAACTATCCCTAAAGCCATATTTTGATCCAAGTTTGCCAAGAGCCCTAGGAAAAGGGAAGGACCTTAGAAGAGTGGAGTCCACTTGGATAAGTAAAGGTCATCATTTGGAAAAGGTTGTTAACCAAGACATCATCTTGAAGTGGGTTTGGGTACCCTTAAAGGTTTAAGAACCAAGTGGAAAAATTAGGTTGTGTGCTCTACATCAATAGAGGTCATTAGACCTAGGTGTGATAGCAAGGGTGTAGGAAGTCACAATGTATTTGGAAGAGTCACTAATTGGCCTAAAATTCAAGGCATACCTTACCATAGGGAAATGGAAAACTTAAGGGATAAGTCTCTAGCTTAG
Source organism: Cupressus sempervirens (assembly GCA_028749045.1). Taxonomy (NCBI): domain Eukaryota; kingdom Viridiplantae; phylum Streptophyta; class Pinopsida; order Cupressales; family Cupressaceae; genus Cupressus; species Cupressus sempervirens. The sequence goes on along the minus strand of CM053789.1, from coordinate 525,152,756 downwards.
GGAAGGGTCCCTAGCATGGAATTGCTAAGGGATAGTCCATTTAATAAGTTGGAAGTGTTAGAAAGTATTTTGCATGTAATAGAAGTTTGAATTATATAGGTGGGGATAAAAAAGAGTAAAGAACATATGAAGCAAGTGAATTGAACAATGCAATTATTGTTTCATCTTAAATAATGAAGTATATTGAGATCTGACTTTCTTTAAAATGGTTCAAAGGTAGATTGAAGGTCATCATCAACATTATTTTTTTTTAACATAACCTTTCAATATGTTGCTCTTGATTTTTTCTTGGTAAGAATTAAGTATAGATCTACACAAAAATCCATTTGCATTGTGGATCATGTCTCTTAGTGGTATAGGAGCACTCTCACATGGAATGATGAAATAAGGGTGTTTGGGCCTCTTAGGTTCACCTTTAACCCTTTTGTGTGGCCCATTAGCAGTTTGGGTATATTATGAACTCATTGCTCAATGAGGTCACAAGGGCACAATTTATGAATTTGAATTCATATACTTATAATCTAGGTCTGGCAGTTGTGTTGGGTCAATCTAGACTTATTTGAATGGTTAAAATGCCTTTTAGGCTCTAAAATGTAAAAAATGCATTAAAAGTGCAAAAGTTGCTATGCAACTTTGCAACTTTTTACATAACTAAGCAAAAATGCTTCTAATCTTTCCTCCAATGGTCACAACCTTTCAAATATGGTTGGATCAGTTTGGGAAGACCTTCATATAGCCCTTGTAGGTGGATGGAAGGTGTAATGTACATTTTTGGCATTGAAATCAATAAAAAGAACCTTGTTTTCTGCATTCTGGGTTATTTTTCTATATGGTATGGTCATGTACAGAAGCCTAGGGATCTATACTTTTTATAATTGGATATATATATTTGAATCACCTTTCTAATGCAATTATTTTGAGGTCTTGAAATGGTGTAGAACTCAAGTTATTCCTATTTTAGTGCTAACAGCCCAAAATTCAAGGGTTTCAAGGGTTTTGATTGAAATCAAAATATAATGTGAGATTCCACCATAGGAAAATTATGGCCTTTGGTGGAATCCTTGTATTTTTAATGCACTTTAAGATTCTTTTGGTTTTAGGTTACAATATGTAGGGAGAAGAAAGAAACATGATGCCCTAGATGCATATACTGTGTATGCATCAATACACAAGCCTGTTGTCCTAGCATTTTAGGGCCTCAAAACTCCATATTATGGTCCATAACTTGGTAATAAAACACCTCCAATTGGTCTCATGTTTTTATCAAGTGTTTAAATGGTACCTCCTTTGTACATTTGGCCTAATTGGCCCTTGTGTCTAAATGTTGTCCCCACGGGTTTTGACAATTTGCTTGCTAATGGGATCTCTCGACTTTGGAATCTGATAGTACATTAGAAATAGGAAGTAATCTTGGTGTTAGTCTTTTCTTTTCATGCTAAGTGTACAAGTTGCAGACCTAAGTCTCATTCCTTAGGCTACTAGGAATCCAAGAGGTTAATGAAGGAACTATGTCCTTTTCTCTATTTGGGATCTTCAATTCCAATCCATATGCCTATGTTTATGTAAGAACATCATTTCTTGAGTCTGAGTTCTTGGTTCCACGTTTGGTGTAGGTTTCTTGTATTAAGCAATATTTTTTTTCAAGGTGCAAGTGTGGGGTCTTGAGCCTTGTTTGGTTTATCAAACATTGTTAGATTTTTCTTGTAGGTTGTACTCTCCCAAGCTACCTTGTTATTACCTTGCCACTTGCATCACTTGGGCCCTTTTTTGTGTCTCTGAATGCCCTTGCATTATCCTCATAGTTACTAGTGTATAGGTCAATATTTGAATCTCAACATGTGAATAATTTGTCTTAGTTCTCATATGTAGTCAAGGTCCTTGACATCAATTACAAGTCATAAGTTACATGCATTAAAAAAATGCAATTGGGTTTCACAAACCTGATTGCAATTTTTCTCATGCTTAAGTGGTTAGCAAGCCTTAAGACCCAACCAATAAGTCATTCTTCTATGTTGATAGGCACGTATTGTAATCAAGTCTCTAGGAATTGATTACAAGTTCTTTAAGCATCTTCATATATCATTAGGTTAAGTCTTGCATCCCTACAATCTAGTCTCAAAGACCTAATTGCATATCACCCTCTTAACACAATCATAGTTAAGTATTTGAGACTTGACTACATGTCAACATGTATTGAACTTACAACTTGTAATGTAACTCTAGGACCCAATTACATATTGTATATCTTCTACACTTGAAATCAAATCTTTAGGGTATGATTACATATATTCTTTATAGGAACTTGTAGGCAAACTAATGTAGAGCAAGATGGGCCCTTCTAAGTTCTATGAGAAAATACTCTGAATAATGTGTTTTCCCAAATGTTTCTGAATGCAACCTTAAGGCTTAAGTTTCCCAAATCAGGTAAATGACTTATCCAAAGACTTCTTAGTAATATAATGGTTTTGAATACCCTAATACACTCCAAATAACCAGTTTACCAAATACCAAGAGCCTATCTCTAAGGTAAACTAATCATCCCAACCTACTAGGCCTACAACCCCCAATTAGCCCCCAAATGTTGTCCTCTTGCATTTTCCTACACATTTTCCCATAACATCAAGAAAATAAATTGAAGATTAGGATACCCATTTGGTTTCTCTATAACATGTCAAAAGATGAGGTATGGTTGTTTTGGACCAAGTCTCTATTGTTACACTATGGGCCACTTTTTAGGCATAAAAACCCCTCCATTTACAAAGGAACTATGTGGAATAATTATTCCCCAACCAAAAAATTTGGTAATGTATCTTATGAGGATTCTTCAATTGGATTTAACTCATCAACTCTCCAAATGTGCTTTTTATGAAACCCTCACCAAACAAGGCTAAAAACTAGGGCCCTCTTCAAATCTGACTAAGAAATCACTTCGAGAACCTATTAGTTGATCCTACACCATGTTTATGATAATTAATTTGACTATTTTACATAAAACCATTAGTTGATCCTACACCATGTTTATGATAATTAATTTGACTGTTTTACATAAAACCATGGCCTCCTTTAGGCAGATCTCCTATTGCTATACCTATGGCATCAAATTTAATGCATTTTCATGCACCCAAGCACTCCAAACTCATCCAGTTGGATGATCATCTGCATTCTCTAATTGGTCCCTACATTAGTATGCATAATTACATATGATGCATGTTAATAATCCATCCCCAAGTCACAGCTAGAATACAAAGGGGATGGTTACATCATTTTGCTTGAAGGAAATTGGTGCAAGGCACCAAGGAAAATGGATAGTCATCCTAGTTTTGGATTTGGAACATTAATAAAAATGTTTTAATAGGTGCCATTATAAGCCATAGTGCCAAATTGTGCCAATGGATCAAAAATGAGAAATCTTGGTGGTTTTTAAATACAAATAGGATTTTTTTGATCCTTAGAAGGTTTAATGGTCCTTAGGGTCATTTGGTCAAGTCCTAGGTGTATAGGAAGTTAGTTGTCAAAAATTGCAAAAATTGTCGAGCAAAATTGCAAAAATGCTAACAACTTTACAATATGGTTGCAAAAAAGGTTGTACATTGGCATAACCATTTCAAATATGGTTATGACCATTGAATAAATAGAGGACATGTTTAAATATGTTGTACATGGAGAGGACAACATGATGGTATGGACTGGTGAACATTTGCATGAATAAAACTCTAATTTTCTATCATTTTCACTATTTTTCTATGTTGTATGCATTGGGAGAAGGGATCAGTTGACATGGTTGGATAACCTGATGGACTAGACTTCATTTGCTTTTGGTTTGAAGGATTTATCTTTCCATTTGTTCAAGTTATTGCATTTTTGGTTCAAGTTGCTTTTTGGTGTTCAATTTGAGGGTTTTAGCAAACATGTGCCTCGAACTTGCAATCCCATAGCTAGAATTTGATGCTACTTGGAGGCATGCAAGTTAGGGGAGTGTAATTTGATATGGTAAAGTTTCAAGCTTGGAGGAGAAGGTTTCATATTTTACTAGCCAGCCCTAGGCTGAACATCCCTATGTGTTTAGCCTAGATTTGTAGAAGAAGTGGTGATTAGACTTCCAAACCAACTGATATGACCCAAGAAAAGAGTGAAATGGAGATGTGGCATGGGGAGGAAGAGTTTTGTGTAGTTGTGATGATTCTATGAAACCATTTCCTAACACTTGCTTTGGAAAGCCAGCCTAATTAGTCTTATTAGGTCTGTGAACCAAGTGGGAGTTAGGACATGCTAGAGTAGGTTCAGCCCAAGATATTTTGGAGTCTTCAAGAATATAGTAAAGGGTATTTAAAAAGGTAATTTTTTTGATACCTCATTTGGAAAGTTTGGAAGTTAGCCATAGAAAATTGAAAATTGACCTACTAGGATTTCTAGGCCTAATTTTGGAAATTTGGTCTTTTGGGGGTGTTAGAACCCTAAAAGTGCATGAATCTCTATGATATGACCCTAGTGATGTTGATCCTAGCCTAATTTTGGAGTTTGGAAACTAGATTTCACATTTTGCCTTATTTGGCCTAGTTGAGGTCTAGTGTTCCTAAAACCTATGATTGACCCAAGTTTGCTAAGAGCCCTAGAGAAGGGGAAATACATTAGAAAATTGGAGTCCACTTGGAGAGATAGTGGTCAGCATTTAGTAAAGGCTAGTAAGCTTGATTGGCATCTTGCAGTGGGTTGGGTGCTACTAGGCACTTAGGAAGCTTTTGGTGAAAGAAGGTTGTAAGCTTTGCATTAGAAATAATGTGAAAATGACGATCTACAACACTTTGTCTAAATAAATGAAAACTTCAAATTGGACCTAGGTATGGTAGTATGGGTATTGGATTCCATTTATTGCAAACGTACAAACACGAAGAGTTTTATTGTTGCATTTCACCAATCTCACTGTGTCCATGGTCATTGCTCTCTTTTCATTCATGTTTGGGGGTATGTTCCTAGTGCAGAGCACCAAGGCACTTGGTTTATATTTTGGTTTTCATATTTTTTTTACCTACTTAGACTAGAATAAACAACCCTTGGATGAGAAGTCCATGGCTGTCAAAGAAAGACACCATTTTGTATGCTTAAGGCACTTTATGCAATTTATAAGCAATAGTTGCTCATTAGGAAAATTTGGGATTTTTAATATTTTTGGTCAAAAAATCCTAGGACTAAGTTGTTTTTAGTTGTTTTTAGGTATGTTGGAACCTTTTCCAAGTCCTAGAAGTGGAATCAAGTGAAAAATGTAAAAATTGCACTTTTTGTGCAAAGTTGCATTGTTGAAAGTTGTAAAAGTTGCTCAAATTTGAAACTTAGTGGAAAAGGGTTAGAACTATTAAAATATTGGTTCTAACCATTAAAATATACATTAGAGATATATATATACCTCATTTTTGAGGTCTGGAGGGCATTAATAAACAAATTGGAAGAAGTTGCAAAGAAAGAAATTCAATTTTTGAGTCATTTTTACTGTTTTTTTCATGCTCCATGAAATTCATATACTTTTAGACCAAATTTGATGGATTTTTTAGATAGATCTTTGGATCATCTTTCTTTTGCTTCTAGTCTCATCATTCTATGTGTTTTCTAACTCAAGTTATTGCATTTTTAATGAAACTAGGTTTTTAGGATAGCATTTTGGTGCACACAGCAAAAATGGGCCTCTAACTACAATTTCCTTAGTTTAAATTTCATGCCCACTTGTAAAATGGTAGTTAGTAGGGTTCTTTTTGTTTCAAGATTGGAGGATTTGTTTTGTGATTTTTCCAATCAAACCTTAGGTCAAGTACCATGAAAGATTTGACCTCTTGTAGCGTGTTGATTTATGAATGGTAGGAGTTTGGGAATTGGTGAAGGGCTGAGAATTTTGAAATAAGTTATCTTAGTGTTGTCAAACCTTCCTGAGCATTGAGTTCATTTCCACTACCCCATTTCCTATTGGTTTCTTTGTAAACCAGTCATCTACTTGACTTGCACATGTTTGGAAACTGGTAATCTCCATTTAAGCTAAAGTCTCCATTTAAAGGTGGCAATGAGCTTTTTGTTGTTCTGTTAAGATCATTAATATATCTCGATAAGAACTTTGAAGGATCATGTCCAACTTGAGTATCTTGGCTTCCCAAGTCCTATAAATGCAAAGTTGCAATGTTGCTCAAAAAGTTGCTTGATGGAAATTTGGGAAGTTTTAACTATCCATGCTTAGGTATACGAGCATGCGAAACATTTTTTTGAAGGTTAGAAGGTTTCCAATCAGATTTTCATTTTTAATCAATTTTTACAACTTTTGCAATTTTGCACAAAAAGTGCAACTAATGCAAAGTTCACTAGATTTCACTTCTAGGACTTGGAAAAGGTTCCAAACTATCAAAAAACAACTAAAAACACCTAATCCTAGGGTAAGTGCACCAAGTTGTCATGCCAAAAGGGGGGTATAAGTGGACAGCTTTTTCCTAAAATCAACAATTTATGAACTTCAACAAGAATTTGAAGATAGTTATGCTCTAAATTTTAAGATATGACAAAAACAAAAGTCGTAGTCCTTTGAATCTAGTTTCTAAACTACTAATTTTATTTCAAAATGGTTTAGTTTTAGGTCCTCAAAAAGGGGGGCCACAGAAAGTGGTACTGTTTATTCCAAAAAAACATAACACAGTGCAAAGTGTTGCCCCCCTAAAATTTTAACCTTTTTTTTGAAATTCTTTAATTGCTCTGGTCAAAAGTTACTTAACACTATGTAGTTTATTCCAAATTTTTTGAGTAATTTTATAATGGGTATTTTTTTTAATGAATTTTTTTAACTAGACACATCCCAAAAATGTGAAATATATGTGTGCTCCCCATAGAAATAATTGAAAACTAATCTAAAATCAAAACTTTTTTTTTTTCAAAGTGTGCAGAATGGAGTCTAGTTTGTAAAAAACTAAGTTGTTGCAAAATTTGATGAACGAGCCAAAATCTACAGCCCAATTAGTACATGGTGGTTTTTGACAAAAAATGGACATACATTCAAATGAAATTATAGATGAAAGGCTTGAAATAGTTCAAATTAAAAATAAATTATATGGTTATATAGCTAATACAAAGACCTACAATGTCATGTAACCTAATCTTATTGATGTCCAACCACAAGGAATCCTAAAGGAGAGCACATAAGAAAAATCAATCATTTTTTGTATGTTTGTAGCAAAACACATCTCAGACTTGTTTATAAACTCCAAACCTCTGGGTTGGATCCCCAAGGCAAAACCAAGCCTTCGGCTTGGTTTTAATGCAAAGCTTCGAATAGTGCATACGCCCTATGCACTATAGCATGCACACACTATTTAAAGCTTTTGAATTTGGGTCTCAATAGTGCATGCATGCTATAGTGCGCACACACGATTGAGAGCTAATTAGTGCATAGAGAAGGAAGAAGAGATGAAAAGCAAGAGCAAGAGAAAGGGGGGGGGGGGGGGGGGGGGGGGGGGTTGGTTGTGTGTGTGTGTGTGTGTGTGTGTGAGAGAGAGAGAGAGAGAGAGATAGATAGATAGAGAGAAAGTAGGGGATGAGAGAGGGGAGAGAGAGAGTAGGGGTGGTAGAGAGAGTATGGGATGGGAGAGAGAGGAAGTGTGAGAGAGAGTAGGGGTGGAAAAGAGAGAGTACAGGATGGGGGAGAGAGATTGAGAGTAGGGGCTGGGAGAGAGAGGAAGTGTGAGAGAGTGAGTAGGGGTGGCAGAGAGATTATGGGATGGTAAAGAGAGATTAAGTAGTGGGAGAGGGAGCAAAAGAGGGAGAGAGGGAGAGAGAGAGGAGGATGGGTGTGTGTGTGTGTATGTGTGTGTGTGTGTGTGTGAGAGAGAGAGAGAGTAGGGCATGGGAGAGAGTGTGAGAGTGTGAGAGAGAGTAGGGGTGGCAGAGAGAGAAAGTAGGGGATGGGAGAGGGAAGAGAGAGAGAGAGAGAGCAAGGGATAAGGGAGAGAGAGTAGAGAGGGAGAGAGTTAGAGAGATGGAGAGAGTTAGAGAGAGAGAGTAGGTGGTGGAAGAGAGAGAGGGGGATGGGAGTGTGTGTGAGAGATCTAGAGAGTAGGGGATGAGAGAGGAGAAAGGGGGCGATGGGAGTGTGTGGTGTGTGTGAAAGAGAGAGAGAGAGAGAGTAGGAGATGGGAGAGGGAGAGAGAGAGAGAGTAAGGGATGGGAGAGAGAGTAGGTGGTGGGAGAGGGAGTGGGAGAGGGAGAGAGAGGGGGTAATGGGAATGTGTGTAAGAGAGAAAGAATATGGGATGGGAGAGAGAGGAAGTGTGAGAGAGTAGGGGTGGCAGAGAGAAAGTATCAGATGGAAGAGAGAGATTGAGAGTAGGGGATGGGGAGAGAGAGTATAGGATGGGAGAGAGAGATTGAGAGTAGGGGATGAGGGGAGAGAGAGAGTAGGAAGTGGGAGATAGAGTGAGAGAGGAAAATAGGAGTGCATGTGTGTGAAAGAGAGAGTAGGGAATGGGAGAGGGGGGAGAGAGAGAGTAGGGGATGGGAGAGTAGGCAGTGAGAGAAGGAGTGGGAGAGGGAGAGAGAGGGGAGATGGAAATGTGTGTGTGTGAGAAAGAAAGAGAGTAGGGGATGGGAGAGAGTGTGAAAATGTGAGAGAGAGTAGGGGGAGGCAGAGAGAGAGTAGATAGGGAGAGAGTGAGAGTGAGAGTGAGAGAGAGAGTGAGAGAGAGTGAGAGAGAGAGATTAGGTGGTGGGAGAGGGAGAGGGAGAGGGAGAGGGAGTGAGAGACAGAGTAGGGGATGGGAGAGGAGAGAGAGGGGGGATGGGTGTGTGTGTGTAAGAGAGAGAGTAGGGAAAGGGAGAGGGGAGTGAGAGATAGAGAGAGAGTAGGGGATGGGAGAAAAAGAGAGTAGGTAGTGGGAGAGGGAGTGGGAGAGGGAGAGAGAGAGGGGGATAGGAGTGTGTGTAGAGAGAGTATAGGGGATGGGAGAGAGTGTGAGAGTGTGAGAGAGAGTAGGGGTGGCAGAGAGAGTGAGTGTAGGGGATGGGAGAGAGAGAGTAGAGAGGGAGAGAGTGAGAGAGAGAGAGACCGAGATAGTAGGTGGTGGGAGAGAGAAGGGGAATGGGAGTGTATGTAAGAGAGATAGAGTAGGGAATGGGAGAGAGAGAGTAGGTGGTGGGAGAGGGAGTGGGAGAGGGAGAGAGAGGAGGGGAATGGGAATGTGTGTGTGTGTGTGTGTGTGTGTGTGTGTGTGAGAGAGAGAGAGAGAGTAGGGGATAGGAGAGAGAGGAAGTGTGAGAGAGAGTAGGGGTGGCAGAGAGTACAAGGTGGGAGAGAGAGATTGAGAGCAGGGGATGGGGAGAGAGAGTACAGGATGGGAGAGAGAGATTGAGAGTAGGGGATGGGGGAAAGAGAGAGAGAGTGGGTGGTGGGAGACAAAGTGGGAGAGGGAGAGTGAGAGAGAGGAGGATGGGAGTGCATGTGTTGAAAAAGAGAGAGTAGGGAATGGGATAGGGGGGAGAGAGAGAGAGAGAGAGTAGCTCAAGAGAGAGTAGGGGATGGGAGAGAGAGAGTAGGTGATGGGAGAGGGAGTGGAAGAGGGAGAGAGAGTGGGGATGGAAATGTGTATAAAAGAGAGAGAGTAGAGTATGGGAGAGAGTGTGAAAATGTGAGAGAGAGTAGGGGGTGTTAGAGAGAGAGTAGAGAGGGAGAGAGTGAGAGAGAGAGAGAGTAGGTGGTGGGAGAGGGAAAAGAGAGACTAGGTGGTGGGAGAGGGAGTGGGAGAGGGAGAGAGGGGGGTGGGAGTGTGTGTTAGAGAGAGAGTATGGGATGGGAGAGTGCGAGAGAGAGTAGGAGGTGGTAGAGAGAGAGAACGGGATGGGAGAGAGAGTCAGAGTAGGGGATGGGAGAGAGTGTGAGAGAGAGTAGAGGGATGGGAGAGAGAGTGAGAGTAGAGAGGGAGAGAGAGAGAGAGAGAGAGAGAGATAAAAGGCAATGGGGGAGGGAGTGAGAGAGGGAGAGAGAGGACGCGGGATGGGAGTGTGTGTGAGAGATCTAGAGAGTAGTGGATGGGAGAGTAGAGAGGGTGAGAGAGAGTAGGCAGTGGGAGAGGGAGAGTGAGAGAGAGAGTAGGAGATGGGAGAGGGGAGAGAGATAGAGATAGAAAGAGAGAAAGTAGGGGATGGGAGAGGGGAGAGAGAGTAGGGGATGGGAGAGAGAGGAAGTGTAAGAGAGAGTAGGGGTGGCAGAGAGAGTACAGGGTCAGAGAGAGAGTATACAAGATGGGAGAGAGAGATTGAGAGTAGGGGATGGAGGAGAGAGAGAGAGTAGGCAATGGGAGATGGAGTGGGAGAGGGAGAGTGAGAGGGAGGAGGATGGGAGTACATGTGTGTGAAAGAGAGAGAGTAGGGAATGGGAGAGGGGGGAAAGAAAGAGTAGCTCAAGAGAGAGTAGGGGATTGGAGAGAGAGAGAGAGAGAGTAGGTGATGGGAGAGGGAGTGGAAGAGGGAGAGAGAGGGGGGATGGAAATGTGTGTGTGTGTGTGTGTGTGTGTGTGTGTGAGAGAGAGAGAGAGAGAGTATAGGATGGGAGAGAGTGTGAAAATGTGAGAGAGAGACTAGAGGTGGCAGAGAGAGGTTAGAGAGGGAGAGAGTGAGAGGGGGAGAGAGAGTAGGTGGTGGGAGAGGGGAGAGAGAGTATGTGGGAGATAGAGACTAGGTGGTGGGAGAGGGAGTGGGAGAGGGAGTGAGAGGGGGGATGGGAGTGTGTGTAAGAGAGAGAGTAGGGGATGGGAGAGAGTTTGTGTGAGAGTAGGAGGTGGTAGAGAGAGAGAATGGGATGAGGGAGAGAGAGTGAGAGTAGGGGATGGGAGAGAGTGTATGAAAGAGTAGGGGGATGGGAGAGAGAGAGAGAGAGAGAGTAGAGAGGGGGAGAGAGAGTCTAAGAGAGAGATAGTAGGTAGTGGGAGAGGGAATGGGAGAGGGAGAGAGAGAGAGGGGGGATGGGAGTGTGTGTGAGAGATCTAGAGAGTAGGGGATGGGAGAGGAGAGAGGGTGAGAGAGAGTAGGTTGTGGAAGAGGGAGAGAGAGAGAGTAGATGGTGGGAGAGGGAGAGAGAGGGAGAGAGAGAGTAGGGGATGGGAGAGGGGAGAGAGAGAATAGGGGATGGGAGAGGGGAGAGAGAGAGAGAGAGAGTAGGGGATGGGAGAGAGAGTAGCCCAAGAGAGAGTGGGGATGGGAGTGTCTGAGATAGAGAGTGTAGGGGACGAGAGAGGAGAGAGGGAGTAGGGGATGGCAGAGGATAGGGAGTGAGAGAGTATGGGATGGGAGAGAGAGTAGGCAATGGGAGAGGGAGTAGGAGAGGGAGAATGTGAGAGAGTAGGTGATGGGAGAGGGAGTAGGAGAGGGAGAGGGAGTAGGAGAGGGAGAGTGAGAGAGAGAGAGAAAGAGAAGGGTATGGGAGAGGAGAGAGAGATTGAGAGAGTAGGGGATGGGAGAGGAGAGAGAGAGAGGAGGGGATGGGGGATGGTGGGATAGGGAGAGATGTGTTTTGACATAGTGCGTATGCACTATAGTGTGTATGTGCTTTATAGTGCATACACACTATAATGTGTATGCACTATGTCAAATCACCCAAAAATGGTAAAAAAGCAAGTTGGGGTCCCATTTCATCCATTCTTTGTTTTTTTTATGTTGTGCATTCTGTTGTTCCAATAGAAAACATGGGTCTCAACATAGAAAATACTATTTGAAGACTTTTTGAAGCTAGCAAACACCAAATTGAATCATTGGATATGCAATTTGAAGACTTTTTGAATATTCTTAGTATAGAAAAGGTTAGTGCAATCCTTTTTAAATATTGTTTATTGATATATAGATACATATTTGATTATAATTTGACATGTTGTTCAATATATAGTGAATTCTTTGAAATTTGTATGTTTGAAAGAAATTTTATTTTGAAATGGTTAGAAATTTGACAAGTTGTTTGATATATATTGTGTATTCATTGAAATAATTGTAATTTTTTATATGTATTTGAATGATTTTTAATTTAAAAATTGTAAGTAATTCAGATGTTTGAATAATTTGACATATAGAAATCGTCATCATGCTAAGGAAGAAACCAAAAACTCAAACAAATGAAGATAGGGAGAGAGATTTGGCAATTAAAAGAGATAAAATGAAACTACTACGTGAACAAAAAAAATTGCAAAGCAATAATGAAGAATTGACTTTTGAAGAGGATCAAGAACCACTGATACAAAGAAACAAAGAGAAAGAATTAGAAATACAAAGAGAACGAATGAGACTATTATGCTCAAGAAGACAATTGAATTGTGAAGCTACACCATCTTCCAATGTTGGAGTCATATCATCCTCTCATGTTGAAGAGATGCTAATTTGTAGATCCAATGATGTACACACTCCATCATGTCATGTTGAAGGCACAACATCAACATATCAAGTAGGTGATATTCCATCTTTTGCATCTTATTGCCAAGGCACATCATCTTGGTTCAAGGTATGCAAAACACTCAACCTTATGTTGATGTTCAAAATGTTGAGGGAATGGAAGAGATTATAAAACCTTCTAGAATTCATTTTAGAAGACCAAAATATTTGATTGATATTGATACTAAAATTTTGAAATCAATGCCTGACAAGATTAGCATGCATACTTGTCAAAGAAAAGCTAATTGTATGTGGAGATTATTCTTTGAAGAATTAAATATTACAGGTCAATGCCAATTATTTGTTGAAATGATGAAGAATTTGAAACTTAGGCCTATCATGAAGATTCTTGGGCTAAGAACGATGGACAATTCAAATGAAAAAAGAATTATAAAGAATCTAATGAGTGCTTATGACAAAGTGGGTTCTAAATGACGCACCAAAGATAGTAATATCACAAGACAAGTACTTACATCGACAATAGTAAGTACCCAAATGAAGAAATCTTGACTCATGAGAAAGACAAGAAAAACATTAAAAATTGGTAGAAGTACTCTAAGGAGAGCCATGCTAAGGTATGAGAGATTGGAAGATCTAACAAAAAATGAGTTATGGACATTTAGTGGTAGACTACCACGAAAGGATAAAGAAATTAGTGAAGCTTTGAAATCATTGATCAAAGATTTTTGGAAAAATAACACATGTGTTTCCCCTAATCAAAGAGATGTTGTAAGAAGGAGCATTGGTAGCCAAAATCGTGACCCACATGTGAAACATTTTTTGGACTCAACTCAAACACATTTTTTTGCAAAATTTATTGGTATGTATCCACAAATTCAAATAAGTCAAAGATTTTTTGAGATGGGTAAACCTTTTTATGTCAAGATAAATCACACACACACACAACTTGTTGTTGTAGGATACATATTGAATTTTCTAACCATTTTGATGTTTTTAGGCATATATGTGTGTTTTCTCATTCTAAGTCTATTTTGCAGGATATTCACTCTACAACTCAAGATATTCCTATTTTACTAACTCTTGTCCCCATTTTGTGCCATTACCTAGGGTTTCATCTATTTTCCCTCATATCTTGAGATTCCACCATGGGAAATTAATGATCCTTGGTGGAATCTGATTTAGGACAATGTGTTTTATGTTCCTTTTGGTTTTAGGTCAAAAAAATGAGGCTGGAGAGAAAAACTTGATGCCCTAGGCATGCAAGATCCATGTGCATCCTAGAAATTCGTAGCAACATCTTCCATAACTCACTACAGAGAAGGTTTCAAGGCTTGAAAATTGGTATGTGATCATATTACATGATCCCCCTCATGCTCCAATTTTTTGATTAAAGTTTTTTCTCAAGGGGTAGGGTACTTCCTTTGTTAATGGATGCCTAATTGCCTACATTCCTAAGTGAGCCTTAAAAAAATCAATTGATGTGTACTTCTCTTGAGATCTCAAGGCTTTAGTATGTTGTATAAAACCCAAAAGGGTATCCAAATCAGTGATTCTTTTCTTTGGGTTGTGAGGAGATGTTTGTGATTTTTCATGTTCAAGGCTACAAGCCTAGTCTTGAGTTTGTGAAGCAACTAGCCAATGAAAGTTGCATAGTTTGAATCTAATGTTGGATTCATGTTAGTTTGTACCTCAATAGATCATTTCCATTCTTGGAAGTCACCCCTAGTCATTATTTGTATTTGTGGGGTTTTGTGTCAAATAAACCTTGTGATGCCCTTAAGAGCAACTAGTGATTAGTTGTCTTTGTGATAGGTTTTCCTTGTGAGTGGGGATTCTCAGAGTGGTTAGGTTTCTTAGAAGGTTATAAAGGTTCTTAGGGTCATTAGGTTAAGTTTTAGGCATCTAGGAGTTCAGATTTCAAAATTTGCAAAAAAATTGCAAAAGTTGTCAAAACAAAATTGCAAAAATGCTGACAACTTTGTAGGAGTTTGGGAATTGGTGAAGGGCTAAGCATTTGGAAATAAGTTATTTTACTATTTTCAAAACTTTTCCAAGTTTTAGATTTGGAATCAAGTGAAAAATGTAAAAATTGCACTTTTTGTGCAAAGTTGCATTGTTGAAAGTTGTAAAAGTTGCTCAAATTTTCAACTTAGTGGAAAAAGGGTCGTGGGATCAAATTGTCTGTTCTATTAGCTTCGAGTGGCTAGGTAAACCCTATCCCCAACCTCATCCCATCTTTTTGAGTGCTCAAACATTCTCAGGCATGCCGAACCAGAACGTCCCTAAGAGTCACTAAATGTCATAGGGTTGCGATCTTTGACGGGGCATATCTTAGAGCTCATGCTAGGTATGGATGTGATTCTAGTTCCTATAGGACTATGTTGCAAAGACCTATAATAAATTCTCTTCCTTTTTGGAGATCATACTCCATTTTGATTTTGCAATGTCATCTCTAGTGATGCTGAAACTTGTTGTGTTGGCGAGTACAAAGTTGCCAACTACCAAATCTCTCTCACCTTTTGTTGTGGGATTGAACTGTCTACTCTGTTAGCTCTAGGTCGCTAGGTAAACCCTATCCCCAACCTTGTTCCATCCCATTCAGTGCTCAAACATTCTTAGGCACACTGAACTGAAATGTCCCTAAGGGTCACTAAATGCCATAAGGCTGCAATCTTTGACAGGGCATATCTAGGAGCTCATGTGAGGTATGGATGCAATTTTAGTTCCTATAGGACCGTGTTATGGAGACCTACAATAAGATCTCTCACTTTTTAGAGATCATACTCTATTTTGATTTTGCGATGTACAAAGTAGCCAACTGCCAAATCTCCCTCACCTTTCATCATGGGATCGAACTGTCTGCTCTGTTAGCTCCAGGTGGTCAGGTAAACCCTATCCCTAACCTTGTCTCATCTTGTTTAGCAATTGAACTTTCTCGAGCACACCATATCAAAATACCCCTAAGGGTCACTTAAATGCAATAGAGTTGCGATCTTTGATAGGGCATATCTCAGAGCTTGTGTAAGGTATGGATGTGATTCCAATTTCTATAGGACCGTATTGTAGAGACCTACAATAACCTCTCTCTCTTTTTAGAGATCATACTCTGTTTTGAGTTTGTGATGCCATCTCAAGTGATGTTGAAACTTGTAGTGTTGGCCAGTACAAAGTTGCCAACTGCCAAATCTCTCTCACCTTTCATTGTGGGATCAAATTGTCTGCTTCGTTAGCTATAGGTGGCTGGGTAAACCTTATTCCCAACCTCCTCCTATCTTGTTTAGCACTCAAATTTTTTTGGGCATGTCAAATCAGAATGTCCCTAAGGGTTACTAAATGCCATAGAGTTGTAATCTTTGATGGGTGATATCTCGGAGCTTGTGCAAGGTATGGATGCAATTTTAGTTCCTATAGGACCATGTTGCAGAGACCTACACTAACCTCTCTCACTTTTTGGAGATCATACTCCATTTTGATTTTGCGATGCCATCTTGGGTGATGCTAAAACTTGTAGTGTTGGCCAATACAAAGTTGCCAACTACCAAATCTCTCTCACCTTTCGTCATGGAATCAAACTATCTACTCTGTTAGCTCTAAGTGGCTAGGTAAACCCTATCAAAATGGATATTTTTAAGGTCTTCTTGGCCATTTCAAAATTGTTTTAGCAAGTTTGGTTGTTTTTAGGCTTTCTTGCATTTAGACCCTATTGTGTGAACCCTTGAACAACTTTGGTATTTCTATAAATCAATTGATTCATGAGGTCACAGGGGTCTAGTAGTCTCTTAGGGTCTTTTTAGAAGTCATAGGAGGTGTTAGGATCTTTAGAAGTCTTTATAAAGTCATAAAAAGAAAAATAAGTTGCATAACTAGGGTAATAATGCAACATTTATGCAATAATATGGATTTTTGTTTGTAATGGCTCCCTCCAACAGTCACAATGTTTGAAAATTGATTGGACTAGTTGGAGGAAGCTCTTCATAAGCCCTTACAAGTGGGTGGAAGACATAGATTGTACTTTTTCTTTGAAATCAATAAAGAAACCATCATTTTTCTTGCAAAAAAAACTACTGTTTGTGCATTGTATGGACTGTATGAATCAGGGGCCTAGAGAGTTCCTTTTTATTGAAGCCTGTAGAGTCACCTTTCCAATGAGCCTACTCTAAGCCCTTGATTCGCTAGGAGGTTAGAGATATAAATTTTTTTGTAAAAGTTTCTTTCAAACCCTAACCACCTAGGGTTTTGGAAAAGAATGTTGATTTCTCCCATTTTCACCATTGGAAAAGTCTAATTTTTGTTGGAATTGGAGGTTTTCAAATGTACATTAAGATTTTGGTGGTTTCTAAGGTGGAGTAGATGGTGGCTGCTGATGTAAACATATGTTCAAGAGTTTAAGAAATGAGTTTGACAAGCTTATATTATGTGTGTTATAGGTCAATGATTGGAACAATACAAATAGTGTACAACATTCATGGATATATGACCTTGGATATGTGTTGCAAGATGAGTATAGACCTTATGTCTAAAATTGCAATACTTTATGTAATGATTTGAGTAAGTTGCAGATGTTTTAGTAAAGACTAGTTGTAGGCTAGTGATAGAGAAATATGTCAGGTATTGTTACTATATTTTGGATATAACTTGTTGGTGACCTAGAATTAAGGTTTGGGATCATAAATAATGGTAGAAGACTTGGAATAGTGCATGATTTGGGATTTGCAATTCATTTGGTTTGTGTTGTGACGATCGCTAGCATGTGGCGTACAGACTACTGCTTCTAGGAGCTGAGGGGATGGCATAGTGTATTGTTTGGATTGGCAAGTGTTAATTGATAAGTAGGAATCCAATGAGTCCTAATTGTTCTATTCATTCTCATGAGATAGGGGTTCATGCAAACCGCTACTCATGCAACATGGGTTAATGAATTTGACTCAAAAACAACATAGTTGAATCTTGATAGAAATATCACAATTTGATATGTTGTGGAATATATATGTTACTTATCAATTAACAAGCTTAAGGGGATTACTACTGAATGGTTCATAAGGCACAAAACTTGATGAAGCTTTTACAAATGGAGTTGCAACAAGAGTGGTTTTAACCATGGGGAAAACTTTTTAGTTAAGTGCACTTGAGTTGGAGTAGTACTAGGATGGGTGACCTCTCTAAGCATCTATTAGATTCAATGAGTGCTAAGTGTTCTTATCATTATCATGAGATATTAGTTCATGTAAACCACTACTCATGAAACATGGGTCAATGAATTTGTCTCAAATACTACACAATTAAATTTTGATAGCAATATCACAATTTGACTTCTTGTAGAAATGTCTCCTACTTATCAATCAATGAGCTTAAGGGGAATTCTAATGAATGGTTCATAAGGCACAACAATTGGTGAAGGTTTTTCAAATTGTGTTGTGGGAAGAGTGGATTTAACCATAGAGGAAACTTTATAGTTAAGTGTGCTCAAGAGAGAGTAGTACTGGGGTGGGTGACATCTTAGCAAGTCCATGTACCTTAACTCTATGAGAATCACCTAGATCCAATGAGTGCTACGTGTTCTATTCACTCTCATGAGAGATGGGTTCTTGTGTCCCACTAATCATGAAACATGGGATAATGAGATTGACTAAAAAATTATGCACTCAAATTCCATTAGTACTATCACAATTTGACTTGTGAGAAAAGATCTAAGCCTACTTATCAATAACACAATTGGGTAGAGCATTTGACCTATCCTGGCATATACATAGATATCCAGTCTCCATGGTGTTAGATTGAATGATTTATGAGGTGCACACATACACAAATAGGAAAATCTGTGAGAAGAAGAAAAGTATTTTTTAATAGGATTGACTAGCATGCCAAAAAAACCTCCTAAACCCTTCAATTATATCCTTTGTCTAGCTCATATTGAAACACACAAATATTACTAAGGAAATCATACCCCTTTTTGTTTTTTTTTTTGTTAATGATGTTCCTCTTGTCATAATTTTGGATTGATAAGGACTCAATTCTATAGGGGGTTTGATTGTTTCCTTGTCTCTTAAGTTTTGACAAGATTATCTTATGCATTTGATCTACTTTATAGAATTTGTACAAATGACTTGGCATTACCATGTGACAACTCTGCTACATTATGGAATTTGCTAATTTGCATGCCTCAGCGTTTGAACTAGTAAGTGAAACTTTGGAATCTACCTTTCCTTGTCCTAACCTAATCATTGGATGCATTGGTTTGGTCTTTCTCACTAGATTTTTGGTACTTCCTTTGTTAAGGTGACCTAATTGGGGCAATTAGGCCTGTATAACAGTCCAATTTTGGAAGGCTTGTAAATAGATTCAACACTTTCCCTTTTGGGGATATAACAAACTCAATAAGGGTATTTTGAATTCTAATTAGTTCCTAAGATCTTTCAAAAGATATGGTACTTGTTGCCTAATTTTTCTTTGGTAGGGCTAGTAGCCTAGATGCTACATTATGAGGATAGAGTTATGAAATTTTTGTTCAGGTTGTTGTTTGGCCATGGTTCCTTGGTTTTAGTGTTGGGATGAACCCCTTAACATGTTTATCAACCTTATTTGTTAGAATCCACCATTCATGGGTGTGAAGCCAAGTTTGCTAGTGTAAAGTTGTATGGATTAATGATGATCCCTTAGTGTTATTGTTGTGTCAAGGTTTAGAAGTTTGGGTGTATAATCTGTCTTGTTAGATTCACATCAGCATATTGCTTATTGTACCCTAACCTCTGCATCATTCTACCTATAAAATTATATCTTCTAAAAGGTACAACATTGACCAATTGTGCATATAAGGAAATATATGCATTGGAATACATGTGAGTGCCCATTACAATTAGTATTCTATGATGGTAGATATAACATATGGAATTAATAAAACATTGAGAATTCTATTAGGCTCTACATCATAACTAAACCTTGAGAATTCTATTAGGCTCTACATCATAACTAAACCTTGGAATTAATGTAATTTATTGTTTTCGATTTCTGATTTTTAATATGTTTGTAATAATAATTTATGATAAATGTTTAGATGCATAACATAGAAGGCAGGCTTTAAACATGAACAAGAATATCATAAATCAATATGACAATGACATAAATTGAAAATGATAAATTTTTGGCTTTAACACTAATAAATTTTATTGCTGATCAATATTGTATCAAAAATTCAATTCCATTTCATTTCATTACACCTTATCACATTGCATATTTCATTTCATTACATTACACCTTATCACATTGCATATTTCATTTCATTACATTTCATTCCTTTTTTTCCATTTTATCTAAACTCATTCCATCCTATCACATGAAGTTATCACAAAATTCATTTAATTAAATTTCATTTATCACAATTCATTTCATTACATCATTTTGCATTATATCAAATTTCATTTCACTATGTTATATTTCATTTACATATATTTCATTACATTCACATATTTATTACATTTTCATTCATTGCATTTTCTTTCATTCATGCATCTCATTACTTAACATTTATGTTGATTTACACCTTTCATTTCCTTATATTTCATATTATTACATCACATCACATTTCATTTCATTACATTAGGTATTGAATTTAATGTCATACATGAACCTATCTAATTTAATGTCATACATGAACAAACATATAATATAAAATTATAACCAATAATGTCATGTACATTAACAAACACATAATATATTATGATAACCAATAATGTTGTACATGAACAAACATATCATATATTAACCAATAATGTCATAAGTCTAATAATGTCGTGCATCAAATAAATATCATACATCAAATATAAAATGTCATATATACATCAAATGTATATCGAATATGTCCACTGACATAAAATCCAACATATATGTTTGTTGATGCCTATACATGTACATGTCTATAAACTATATCTTCTCCTTCCCACGAGGGGAAGGAAACAAATCTCTAGAGGCCTTCGATCGTCATGTGGAGGGAGATGGTGGTGATGATGGGGTCCTCCTCACATGCTTGCTTGTCCTCTTGTTGAGGCTCTTCTCTAACTCAAGCCGATACAAACAAAGTAGAAATGAATGAATAATTATTATACATTGAAATCAAACATATCTACACACAAAGTTAATTATTTTCTTACTGCCATCATATAGTCTCTCTGCAAGTCCACCTCAAAGGCTCATGGATGATTAGGTGTGACAAGACCCTACAACCATTGAATCAATATAATCACTTACAAATAACATTAGAAATTTTGATACTGACTATTATAAACAACAACTAAAAACCAAGAAAATTCTCTCATACCTTAGTCAATGGTTGTGAACTAGCCATAGTTGCAACCACTCCACGATTGATAGACTACCAGAGATGAGGAGGAGTCTCTAATGTCAAGAGCTGCACGTCATACAATAATGTCATACAATACACGTTAAATGTAAAAAGAAACATGAAACAAATATAATCAAATGAATTAAACTAACATGAAACAAATGTACCTCTATGAAGCTCGTGTCGCATCAAGGCTCAAAGTCTGTAGCGAATGTTGACGATCTTGTAGAGAACTAATGCACATGCATAAAAAAATTTATCAATCCTTCATATGATTACTTAATAAATTTATGTATTCATTTAAATGATTAAATCGATACATACCTCTAGACTCGTCGAGGGGACAAAAAATGGGGCCAAGGGATCACTACTAGGCCCACCAACACTCTAACCCTGAATTTTGAACAATGTCAATACATGCTAATTAATTATTCATTTACTATACATATGAAATGTTATCAAATTAGTTTATTATAATTGTAATTTACCTATGTGTTAATGCCAAGTGTTTCATTTAAGAACTAATCAGTCACTAGCCCATCATCTGCACCATCTTCGGCATGACTACCAAATGTGCATAAGGATATGCATGATGTGCACATGTGATCGCAACATGCAGAAGGAACCTCCTCAACTAATGGACTCATGCAATGAATGAGGGTTTGTGTCAAAGCTCTAATAGTCCCTAGAGTGCTAGCCTCTACATGTTCCTTCACAACTAAAGGAATAGTCACATGCTCACCCTGTGGCTTGACCACAAGTGCCCTAACTACATTAGGATCATGATGTGCCCCCAACCTCTCAAATGATGACCCCCCACCTCTACCCTAAGAGTCTAATATATCAAAATAATTAGGGATCTCCCCAAGGACAAACTCACAATACAATTTTCTTAAGAAATACATAGGGACCTTGTGATTATTGCAAGGAAGGGCATCAAAAACCATCCACCATCTATCCCAAAAATTATTTCTAATAGCATTGTGTATGCACCAATGGATGGGGAACCATTTAGTACCCTCTCTAATAGTATCTTGTTCACCAAGTTTTCTAAATAATGCACATATTCTACCTTTTGGTATATCTTTTTTTTTAACATCTTGAAATGATAATTTGTTTGCATAATATCTTTTTTGCTGTTCCCTCTTAACCCGCCAAACATTTAACTGACCACTAACATTAGCAATGTGGATCTTAATGGATTCGAGGGATGATGCCAATCGAGCTCTCATTGGATTGGTTTGTCCACATTGTTTCAACCAACCAATGAGTCCTTCTAATTCAGTTTTGCCTCTTTCTATTTCATTTATTATATTTTATTGTGTGCCAGGAGGAGGTCTTGCAATTGGTTTAGGTTACGAAATTTGTTGTTCTTCTTGTGGAGGGTTTTGGTTTTGATCATCTTGAGGGTTTTTGTTTTGACCTTCTTGGGGATTTGTCAATTCATTATTGACATTTCCTGATAAGAAATCAATTGAAGTCTAAATAAATAAACAAATTTTTTTAAAAAATTGAAAAGAACCTACAAAACAATATAAAAAACATACCAAAAAATGCAAAAAGAAAGATAGATAACATACGGCGTGCTCATGATCTCGATTTTCGATAGCAAGGAGGCATATTGGCAAGGTGGGTGGCAAAAAACTTGTTTAAATGCAATCCACATATGCACTGTAGCAAGGAGAGGTAGGCAAAAAATGTTAAAATGAATGAGCTATGGGTATGCAGCCCATTTATAAAATTTGGGTTTTTTTTAAAGCGCGTACACACTATAGCATGTACATACTATGGCTTGGGCTACCCAAGCCATAGCGCGTGCGCTCTATTGAAAATTAGAAGAAAAAAAAGTGTTGTTACCTTTTTGGCACCACAACTTAGTGCACATACCCCCTAGGCTATCTTGACCAAAAACTCAAAAAGACTCAATTTGGCCTAATTAGCAACTTTTGCCTATATCTTGCACAAAGTGGCCTAGGCATATATATCTTGCTCATATCTCTCTCATTGTTCATCATGGGATCGAACTGTCTATTTTTTTAGCTTTGAGTAGCTAGGTAAACCCTAGCCCCAAGCTTGTCCTATCTTGTTGAGCGCTTGAATGTTCTCAGGCATGCCGAATCAAACATCCCTAAGGGTCACTAAATGCCATAGGGAAGAAATCTTTGATGGGGCATATCTTGGAGCTCATGCAAGGTATTGATGCAATTCTGAGTCCTATAGGACCATGTTACAGAGACCTACAATAACCTATCTCACTTTTTGGATATCTTACTCCATTTTGATTTTGTGACACCATCTTGAGTGATGTTGAAACTCGTAGTGTTGGCCAGTACAAAGTTACCAACTGCCAAATCTCCCTCACTATTTGTCATGGGATCAAACTATATATTATGTTAGCTCCAAGTGGCTAGGTAAACCCTAGCTCTAAGCTCATTCAATCCCATTGAGTGCTCAAACGTTCTTGGGCATGCTGAATCGAAACATCCCTAAGGGTCACTAAATGCCATAGGGCAGAGATATTTGATGGGGCATATCTCAGAGCTTGTGTGAGGTATGGATGTGATTATAGGTCCTATAGGACCTTGTTGTAGAGACCTACAACAACCTCTCTCTCTTTTTGGAGATCTTACTCCGTTTTGATTTTGCGATGCCATCTTGAGTGATGCTAAAACTCATAGTGTTGGCTAGTACAAAGTTGCCAACTTGCAAATCTCCCTCACTGTTCATCATGGAATCAAACTGTCTATTCTATTAGCTCTAGGTGGTTGGGTAAACCCTAGCCTGAAGTTTGTCTAGTCCCATTGAGCACTCAAATGTTCTCGGGTAAGCCAAACCAGAACATCCCTAAGGGTCACTAAATGCCATAAAGCAGTGATCTTTGACGGGGCATATCTCAGAGCTCCTATGATGTATGGATGTGATTCTAGGTCCTATAGGACCATGTTGTGGAGACCTATAATAACCTCTCTTTCTTTTTGGAGATCTTACTCCATTTTGATTTTGCAACGCCATCTTGGGTGATGTTGAAACTTGCAGTGTTGGCCAGTACTAAGTTGCCAACTACCAAATCTTCCTCACTATTTGTTGTGGGATCAACCATCTATCCTGTTAGCTCCAAGTGGCTAGGTAAACCTTAGCCCCAAGCTCATCCCATCTTGTTGAGTGCTCGAATGTTCTCAAGCACACCGAACTAAAACGTCCCTAAGGATCACTAAATGTCATAGGGTAGCGATCTTTGACGGGGCATATCTCGGAGCTCATACAAGGTATGGATGAAATTATAGGTGCTATAGGACCATGTTGTGGAGACCTACAATAACCTCTCTCTCTTTTTGGATACCTTAATCCATTTTGATTTTGTGATGCCATCTCGAGTGATGTTGAAACTCATAGTATTGGCTAGTACAAAGTTGCCAACTACCAAATCTCCCTCACCATTCATCGTGGGATTAAAATATCTATTTTGTTAGCTCTAACTGGCTAAGTAAACCCTACCCCCAAGTTTTTCCTATCCCTCTGAGTGCTCGAACATTCTCGGGCACACTGAACTGAAACATCCCTAAGGGTCACTAAATGCCATAGGGTAGTGATCTTTGACAGGGCATATCTCAGAGCTCGTGTGAGGTATGGATGTGATTCTAGGTGTTATATGACCTTGTTGCGGAGACTTATAATAAAATCTCTCACTTTTGAAGATCTTACTCCATTTTGATTTTATGACACCATCTCGGGTGATGTTGAAACTCATAGTTTGGCTAGTACAAAGTTGCCAACTACCAAATCTCCCTCACTGGTCATTGTGGGATCAAATTGTCTATTATGTTAGCTTCTAGTGGCTAGGTAAACCCTAGCCCCATGCTCATCCCATCTTGTTGAGCACTTGAACGTTCTCGAGCACGCTGAACCAAAACGTCCCTAAGGGTCACTAAATGCCATAGAGCAATGATCTTTGACAGGGCTTATCTTGAAGCTCGTGCAAGGTATGGATGTGATTCTAGGTGCTATAGGACCATGTTGTGGAGACCTATAATAACCTCTCTCACTTTTTGGTGATCTTACTCCATTTTGATTTTGTGATGCCATCTCGAGTGATGTTGAAACTTGTAGTGTTGGCCAGTACAAAGTTGCCAACTACCAAATCTCTCTCACCTTTCATCATGGGATCGAACTGTCTATTTCATTAGCTCTAGGTGGCTAGGTAAACACTAGCCCTAAGCTTGTCCCATCCCATTGAGCACTCAAACATTCTCATGCACACTAAATCAAATCATCCCTAAGAGTCAATAAATGTCATAGGGCAGGAATCTTTGACTGTGGCAACTAGATATGTCATCTCATCCAATGATGGAGACTCATAATAGAAGGTAACGGGGTGATCATACACATCATTTTGAACATGTTATTTTTTTATGGTAATAAGATAATCCTTGTTTCTAAGGTCAAGGAACTTGAGCTCACCTATAAACCCAAATTTCCTTAGTCTTAACAGTTTTCCTTTTTTTGTTGTTTTTGTTAATAAGTTGACTAAATAGGTGTTTTGAGAGTTATTACACCTTATATAGTTGCATGTTATCACTGAATAGAGTTAGTGGAAGATGTTAATGATCTTCTTGGTTGTCTTAATAGTCATTTCATGGGTTTGAAACATAACCACTTCCCTTTGTGAAGAGTTGTCCAAAAATCAACAAATTACATGTTGTTGCAAAGAAAATATAGTCGTAAGATGTCGGAAAATTATTTTCACTCATAGGATGTTGAAGAATCTCTTGAAAGGTGGTGCAAGAGCACCCTTTCAAGGCTCCCACCATATCATTTTTGGTGTGATGAACTTCTCTGAAGAAGTATGTGAATACAATAAGGGCATTTAGCTCATGCTTGTGTGTCCAAGCTAGGATAGGTCTTAAAGTTTCCTTTTTGGTCTCTATTGAGAATGGTACCTTGACTTTGGGTTGGTATCCTTCTTAGCTCTTTATGGGGGGAAGGTTGATTTAGGAGTTTTTATTGCATTTTAGGTATGGGTGTGCATTAAAAGAACCTTCCAAGATGGACTACTTGTTTAGAAGACCAAAGTGCATGAACAATGCAATGTTATATAAATCTACCACCTTATGGAAAGGATGTTATAATGAGTTTTGGGATTCTTAGGTGAAGCAAGATAGTGAAATTTTTACTCCCAAGGATGTTTTCGAAAGGCATAGCATAGTCTTGAAATGTGAGCCAAAACAAAGCTACCTGAGTAATAAAAATTGCCCCAAAATTACTTGTAATTTTTAAAAGTTGCTGAGCAACTTTTTCCAATTGTTGCTAAAAGACCTACTTTGTAAAGAAGCTTTGAAAAATCCCTAAAACCTATCTCTACCCTAAGGAGCAACCTATTTATGCTTGGAGGAACCCTAATCAAGGGTTGGAAACTCATTTTCTCTATGAATCTGTACTGTTGGAATGTATGCAGCAGACTCTGACTATTTTAGCACAAATTTTACTAGTTTTTAATCTTGTTTGGAGAAAAATCATGTGGATATTATCATTTTGTTACATTTTTTAGTTTTCTTACTAGTATTATTTTATTTTCCATGCATTATTTATATAGTTTGTGACCAAGTTTTGAAAGGTTTTGTAAATTTCTTCAAAGATACATGTCTGCTACCAGTTTTGGAGTTATATATCATGAAAGGGATGTAAGTCGTGTCTCCATAGTGGTAATTCCATGGTCTTCTAGATTTCAATGTTACATACCCTAATTTATTATATTATGTAAGAAAGGCCCCTAAAAGTGAGTGCAAATAATTCTTTGACCAAGCCCTAGGTGAGTTGGGCAATGCCTGGCTAGGGACTATCAACAAAGAAAGAGCTCTCGAGAGCAAAGCTTGAAGAATGAAGACTTGCCCTTCTAAGGGATTGAAGATAGGTATGAGGAGGTTCTAACTTGTTCAGGAGGAGTCTTGATGAAGTGTGGAAGGTTTCTTAAAAGTGGGGATAGCAGGAAGCCAAGAAAACCCTACCAAACCCTTAATTTTGCTATTTTTGTTGTATGGCCTATAGGAACCTTGAGACCCTAAAAATCCTTGAGCATGGGTCCTATGTATCAATTTTTATTAAGGCCAAAGGTGTAATACAAAGGAGTTATTGGCCCTAGAAATCTGGGTGGAGGCCTAATTAGGGTCTCTCCTTGTAGCCCTTTTGTGAAGAAATCTTGAAATTAGACACAAACCCATTGTTGTTGTTATCCATTCAAGAATAGTACAAGTATTACAATAACACCTTAAGATATCATGGAAACCTTGGTTGGACAAGGGAGTGCTATGGTATCCTAGTAGACCTATAAGACCTTTGGAGGGATAGTGTTCCTAGAAGAGTAAGGGAGTGATGCTGCAAGTTTGGATTAGTTAACCTGGTGAGGAGGTTGGGCAAGGTTAAGGGATCTTCTAAGTAGAAATAGGTCCTATAGACCACATAGGTGTAGAGAAAACACCAAGATCCTATTGTTGGATGAGAAGCATAGACTAGCTAGTCTATCCTATCCTACACCATCAAAAGGATGGAATAGATGATAGACTGAAGTTTGTGAGATAGTTATTAAGTGTTCCTTGAAGTGGCTATGATGTTAGTTTGAAGCAAGAAATTGATTATGATCCATTTCTCAAACTTGCACATTTTTCCCTTATTGCTTCCCAAGTCTTGAATAGGGAAAGTGATCAACTAGTTTTGTTATGTTGGGTAGAAGTTTTTTCAATATTGTAACCAAGTTGGAAAGAGACTTTGAAGACACTTACGAAGGTGGGAAAGGTAGTTTTCTTTAAAAGTGTTCTTGTTGGGAATTCACTAGCTTTTGGTGTGAGCACTCTGCATCATTTTGGATGCAATTTACATTAAAATGAAATACATGAAATGTACTTAAAACGTAAAAAATAAAAACAAGATATATATTACAATAACCAATAATGTCATACATGAACAAACATACAATATACAAGGTTGCATGGGGATGGGGGTACTTGGGGTACTTAGGGTACGGGTACAGGTATGGGTACAACTATTTTTTATAATAGGGGACAAGGGTACTTGGGTATGTCAAACTTTATTTTTAATTATACTTTTATATTTATAGAAAACCTTAATTTATGTGTCATGACAATGATTTTTCAAATCAAGAACAGTGTTAAAGTTTGCAAATGTAATGTATTGTTTTCAGTTTCAGATTTGGTATATGTTTGTAATAATAATTTATGATAAATATTTAGATGCATAACATAGAAGGTAGACTTTAAACATGAACAAGAATATCATAAATCATATGACAATGACATATTGCAAATGATAATTTTTTAGCTTTAACACTGATAAAGTTTATTGTTGATCAGTATTGTATCAAAGTTTCAAACTGATTAGGTATTGAATTACGCTTGATAAATAAATAACAGAGAAGGAAAACTTTAAACATGAATAAGATCATAAATCATATGACAATGACATATTGGAAATGATAAACTTATGCTTGAACAGTGATAAATTTTATTGTTAATCAATATTCTATCAAAGTTTTGAACTACTTAGGTATTGAATTAAGTTTGATAAACAATGAGCTGATACACAAACAAAAAACTAAAAAATAATAATTAGAAATCTCAATCAAGGTCCTTAGCTGTGATGCTCTCTATTGAGAACCCAGTACTTGGGATAGGTGTACCTGGTACTTGGGTATGTAGGTATGAGTACCAGGGGTGTGGGTACAAGTACCCATGCAACCTCATAATGTATTATGATAACCAATGATGTCATACATGAATAAATATATAATATATTATGATAACCAATAATGTCATACATGAATGAGCATATAATATATTATGATAACCAATAATTTCATACATGAGCAAACATATAATATGTTATGATAACCAATAATGTCATACATGAACAAACATATAATATAAAATGATAACCAATAATGTCATAGATTAACAAACAAATAATATATTATGATAACCAATTATGTCGTACATGAACAAACATATCATATATTAACCAATAATGTCATAAGTCTAATAATGTCATGCATCAACTATATGTCATACATCAAATATAAAATGTCATATATACATCAAATGTATATTGAATATGTCAACTGACATAAAATCCAACATATATGTCCACTGATGCCTATACATGTGTGTCTATCAACTATATCTTCTCCTTCCCATGAGGGGAAGGAAACAAATCCCTAATGGTCTTCGATCATCGTGTGGAGGGGGATGATGGGAATGATGGGGTCTTCCTCACGCACTCACTCATCCTCTTATTTAGGCTCTTCTCTAACTTGAGCTGATACAAAAAAAAGTAGATATAAATCAATAATTATTATACGTTGAAATAAAATATATGTACACACAAAATTAATTATTTTCTTACCGCCATCAAATAGTCACTCTGCATGTCCACCTTAAAGGCTCACAAACGATTAGGTGTAACAAGGCTCTACAACAATTCAATCAATATAATCACTTATAAATAACATTAGAAATTTTGATACTAACTATTATAAACAACAACTAAAACCAAGAAAATTCTTTCATACCTTAGTCAATGGCTTTGAACTAGTCATCACTGCAGCAACTCCACGATTGATGGACTGCCAAAGATGAGGAGGAGTCTCAAATGTCAAGAGTTGCATGTCATACAATACATGTTACATGTTACATGTAACATGAAACATGAAACAAACATAAACAAATGAATTAAATTAATAAGAAATAAATGTACCTCTACAAAGCTCATATCACACCTAGGCTCGAAGTCCCTAGTGAATGGTGATGGTCCAGTAGAGAACTGATGCACATGCATGAATTTTTTGTCAATCCTCCATATGATTACTTAATAAATGTATGTATTGATTTAAATGATTAAATTGATACATACCTCTAGACTCGTCGATAGGACAAAAAATGGGGCCAAGGGATCTCTACTAGGGCCACCAACACTCTGACCCTAAATTTTAAACAATGTCAATACATACTAATTAATTAGTCATCCACTATACATATGAAATGTGATCAAATTAGTTTATTATAATTTTAATTTACTTGTGTGTCAATGCCAAATGTATCATTCAGGAACTAATCAATAACTAGCCCATCATCCATACTATCTCCAATATGATTGCCAAATGTGCATAAGAATCTGCATGATGTGCACATTCAACTGTGATGCACAGAAGGCTCCTCCTCAACTAATGGACTTATGCAATGAATGAGGGTCTACATCAAAGCATAATAGTCCCTAGAGTGTTGGTCTCTACATGTTCCTTCACAACTGAAGGAATAATCACATGCTCACCTTATGGCTTGACAACAGGTGCCCTAACTACATTAGGGTCATGACGTGCCCCCGATCTCTCAAATGATGATCCTCCACCTCTACCCTAAGATTCTAATATATCAAAATAATTGGGGACCTCCCCAAGGAAAAATTCATAATACAATTTCCTTAAGAAATACATTGGGACCTCATGATTATTATAGGAAGGGACATCAAAGACCATCCACATCTATCCCAAAAATTATTTCTAATGCCATCGTGTATGCACCAATGGATGGGGAACCATTTAGTTGTCTCTCTAACAGTATTGTGTTCACCAGGCTTTCTAAACAATGAACAAATGCTACCTTTTAGTATATCTTTTTTTTTTTTTACATCTTGATATGATAATTTTTTTGCATAATCTCTATTTTTTACATCTTGATATGATAATTTGTTCGGATCTTGTGCAGGGTTTTAGTTTTGATCTTTTTGGGGATTTGTCGGTTCATTATTCACATTTCCTGATAAGAAACCAATTGCAATCTAAATAAATAAACAAATTTAAAGAAAAATTGAAAAAAAAGCCTACAAAACAATGCAAAAACATATAAAATAAGGGTAGAAAACATAAGGTGTGATCTCAATCTCGAACTTCGGCAATAAGGAGGCATTTTGAGGAGACGGATGGCAAAAATCTTCAATTCCTTCAACTTGTGTACGGGCTATGAGGAGGAAATCTTGAAAAATGAAGTTAAAAATGAAATGGGCTATAGGTTTGCAACCCATTTATATTAAAAAAAAAAATTTACTAAGCATGTATGCGCTATAGCACGTGCACACTTTGTAAAACTAGAAAAAAAAAAGGTGTCATCTTTTTGCACCAAAACTTGGTGCACTTACCCTAATGACTATTTTTTATCTAGTGATTAAAAATACTTTCTTCAACCGATTGAAATTGATTATTTTTGAAATTTGTCATACAGTTACTATTTTATATAGTATAGATGCATAGTTTTTAATTTATGAGTTCAAAATTTAATTTTCAACTATTTTATTGGCCAAAAAAATTTGGGTCTTATACACGAATTTATCAGAAGCATTATTTATGTGCAATTTTGTTAGATTTTATATTCTTAAAAATGTGTAATTTTTCTAATGAATATAAAATTCTACTATATATGAATCTATAATTTATAGGGAATATTGGACTCTATAATTAGATTTTTTTCCAAAGATTTTTGAACAATATTTCATCCTTAAAAGTCTCATACAAATAGAAAATCCACTTATATAATCTTCATCAAACTTAGATATACAACAACTCTAGAAAACCACCAATAATATTGAAATTTCCATTATTATTTTGTAATGTTTACTTATATTGTACAAAGTGCATTCAAGAATGAGCAATATTTCTTATGATCAATGCATCTTTAACTGAGAAATTTTTTAATTGTCGGCCCCTTTTCTCCCACCATTTTATCCAATGTGAATAACACACCTTTTTCCCAACAATAAGAAATAATAAAATCTAGTATACTTCTTTGAGTTTTATAAAACATTAATTTAATCAAACATAATATATATCAATTGATATAAATAGATAATTTTAAAATAGTTTGACCAAAGAACAATATTATCTTGCACTCTATAATTAGAATTTTTTTCACGTATTTTCTAATAATTTTCACCCTTAAAAGTCTTATAAAAATAGCACAAATAAAATGTTCACTTATATAATCTTCATCAAACCTTGAATATACAACTCAAACACACTATTAATATCAAAAATTCTACAATTATTTTCTTATATATACTTATATCATACAAAATTTATTCAAGAATGGCTAATACTCCTTTGATGGAAGCATTTTTAAATTCCTTAATTATATTCTATATTTAAATATTGCATTATGATTGAAAATCTTTTTAAATGTCCCACCCCTTCTCTCCCATCATTGTCAAGATGAATAGCATGTTTTTCTCAAAAATAAGAAATCATTAAATACATTAATCAATTGTCCAAATAGTTTGGTGAATTTTACAATACGATTGAGCACAAATCATAATATTAATATTAATATATTTTAAACTTAAATTAAATATAATTAATAAATAATTACATTTACACATAAAATTAAAAATAGTATTAACTATATTTAACTATAGGCAAGTACTAAGCTACTACGTAGCACTTGTTATATATAATAAAAACAAACAAAAAAGTTTTTCCTTCCTCATGGATTGCATATGATAGCCTTTTCCTTTGAAAATAATGCAATTTTGCATTTAAGAATAAAGTTTTTAATATAATTTTTATGACTATTTTAATTCAATTTGAACTTATTTTATTGTATAGAAAGTGCCATTTTATAACACCTCTTTCCAAGGAAAATATCGAGTCTTTAGTAGGGAAGCAATTCTAAACAAAATTGTGGGGGTTTTTTTTTTGTAAAAAGAAAACAAATGATTGTTAAAATTATTATTTTTTATTAAACCCAATTTGATGTTCCCACACCTTTGAAACGATTATTCATATTCTTTGTTTTGGAAATAAAATAATGAAGAAAGATAGACGCCAAACAACAAACAAATATGATAAAAGTAAATTGATTGTGTTAAAACTTCAATTTTTATATGTGTTAAAATTTTACCCAGATACATTTTATCAATGAAAAAAATTGAACCCTGTAGATGTGCATATAAATTCAATTTTGCTTGCCCAGAAAGAAATAAATTCAATTTATTCTGATCCCTCACTTGATTCAATCCACAACTAAGATGCAAATAGATTGGTCTTGCCTAATGGAAAAATAAATATACTATAATTCTTCATAGTTGTTCAAATTGGTTTACTGTGTATACATACTCAATTACTTAACATAAAGAAGTTTACCTAAACTCACTTTAACAAAACCAAATCTCATTGAATTTCATTAAGAATGCCAATATGCATGTATTGTAGTAGCACAGACAAATTGAGGAGATTAATTTTTACAAAGGAAAGCTTATCAAGAATTACTCTAGCATATTATAAAAAATCGATAAATAGTTTAACACAAACATAATTTAACTTTTGCAGGAATTGACTAAATGAAATTATGTTAGCACACACAAATGGAACTAGATTTCCTCCCACAAGAATGAATTCATTTGAAATCACTCCAAAGCAAGCACATCAAACTAAATTTATTTCAAAAAATAGAACAAAAAACTCACCACATAGAGTAGCAAATGTAGAGGGAGTTAAGCCCTTCGAACCATATCCATTACCATCATTGTAGAATCTTTTGTTCAGAATGGGAAAATGAACAAATTGGAAGGACCAAATAGTCACGCCAATTTAAAAATATGACAAGCTAAAAATTCTAGACATGTAAAATGAAGGCAAGCTAAAAATTCTCAAGATGGAAAATGGAAAAATAAGATAACCCTGCGGAGGAGGAAAAATTAAAAGAAACAAATATAGTAGTAAGAATAGAAATATTTCCTCTCATTCGGGTGAGAATTTTTCAGTGAAAATTCAAAAAACTAGCCAATGGGGTTGATAATTTACAATCAAAAATTAGCAAAAACTGGGAGTAAAGCTCCCACATATAAGCATATTGACTTAATTACTTACTTACTTTCTAATTAACTAACTAACTCATTATATATATAAGGTGGTAGAAACAAGTTGTTTCAAGCTCTGTAACTCTTGCTCCTTGTTTTATCGCTCTTGGGTTTTCCAATTTTACCATGGTCCCTTCTAGGGAGGACTCATCATCTCCCCCTCTCAAACCTCCCCTAGGTAAATTCCTCATATCACTAAAATCTTTGTGGACTCTATCCTAGGGTATGAAAATGGTTCTGAGTCGTTGATTTCAATTCCCCCAAGGCTAGCTGGAAAGACGCACTTGTGGGGGGCTCAGATTATGCTTAAATCATTGCTTGTGGATTTTATAGCTACTAAGGAGGGAACATAAATTGCCCTACTAGACTCAATTTTTAACTAGACT
Source organism: Cupressus sempervirens (assembly GCA_028749045.1). Classification (NCBI taxonomy): domain Eukaryota; kingdom Viridiplantae; phylum Streptophyta; class Pinopsida; order Cupressales; family Cupressaceae; genus Cupressus; species Cupressus sempervirens. The sequence goes on along the minus strand of CM053789.1, from coordinate 525,118,736 downwards.
ATGGCTTATTTGAAACTTGTTTTTGATTAGATAAATAGGTTTTATAGGGACCCTGAAACCCAAGATTCAAAACATAAACAAGGTTGATAATAAGGATTAAAAGCCCAGCCAAAAAAGAACAAGTCTGAAGGCTAATAATAAGCACTAGGCCCAGCCGAACAACAAAGGCCACACTGTTATATTAAAAATGAAATAGGCAAAAGCCAGGACAAAAAGCCAGACAAAAAAGGAATAGCTAGAAACAAAAGGATAGAAAAGAGCTAATCCTCATTCTTTCTTTCCAGCTCCTGAATGACCTAGGTAGCCTCATAGGCCATCTGGTTCTCCTCAACCTCCTGCTGATGAGTCATGTGTACATCCTAGTCTAGACAAGTGTAAGTGATACCCGTGGCAGTTTCATCATCAAATCTGGCTTTTCCCCTATCTTTTCCTTCCTCATCTCCCTGCATTCCTCTAACTTTAAGCAAATCAATTAATGACAGGATATTTTCATTTATCAAGTTGAGCAATGAGATCATCTGGCTCGACAGATTGTGGTTGTAATTTTCCAGGTTAAGAATCCTCCTTTTCGCTAGGCTAATTCTATCATCCTAGTCTGTCCCTTTCTCAAGACTCGTCAGATTCCTGGCTCCTTCTATTTGACCCACCTTCTCCTTAACCTCCTCTAGCTCATGAAAAAGCCACTTGATTGACCTAAAATTGTCAATCATGCTATTGTGGGCGTTGTTCAAAAGGTTCATCCTAGTTTCCCTAGCATTATTAGAGATTGCCAAAATTGCAAGGTTAATTAGCTGTTCAAGCTGCGACTCCTCCTAGTTCTCCACCAGAATCTAGAGATTCATCACTTCTCTTAAAATACCCATTTTCGTTGTCCTCACATTAAAATTCCTCCAGGATTTCATCTTATCTTTGGCCAACACTTCCCCCCCTCATCTCCAATACTATCCTTTTTCTACTCATCTAGATGGGCTTGAGGATGGATAGGGGAGAGAGGCAGCGAAGACATATCTGGTTCCCACTGTGACCTCTCATCCTCCAATCCCACCCATTTGTGTTTCTTCCCACCCTAGTCTTACTTTTTTTCCTCCTTCTCCTTATCCTCATCTTCAGTCTCCATGTCCTCCTCTTCATCACTGTAGTCCTTCTCATCATTCCCAAGAATCTTCTGACCATGACCCCTAGGGCTTTTTCTACTAGGGGTAATGGGAGAGGGTAACTTCTTATCATGTGGCGTAACTTTTTTACCAGAGAAATTTAACCCCCCTTCCTCAGAGCTAATGCTCTGAATATCATCAGAGTTAGAGGAGTAGCTTGAGCTACCATTTTCCTCTTTCCTAGCTTGTGAGCTAATGTTACTTATTGTCTAAGCCTTAAAGTGCTCATAGATAAGCAATAACATCCCCTCATGCAAAGCGGGGTTAACAGTGAGCTTCTTTTTTAAGCTAGACACCATCGTGCACATGGAAGTCAACAAATAGAAAGGAAATGAAACTTTACTATCATGCTGAAAATGATTCAAAAGAATGAAATGGTGGGTGCAAACATGATCAAACCTAGGGTCAAGAGTAATGTACTTGATGGCGATGTGCAGAACATACCTCCATAGTTTCATTATGGAATCTAGATCATAGAACGTATCACTATTTTTTAGGGCATTCAGCTCCTTAGTGTTCTCAATGAAGTCCTTCACTACTTTGGCCAAGAGCTTTTTGTCCCTAAAGAACTTAAAACCCTCCATCAAAATCTTAGTAATAGTCAAAATCACCTCCTCCATTATCATAAATGAAACCCCATTCACCTTGACTCTACCATCCTTCCATGAGATGACCATGTTGTCAGTCACATTTTGATCAAAACCATGTAGCTTCATGATATATCTTGCAATCTCGCCCTGTTCCAGCTTCTCCCACACTTTGTCCCTACTTCTCAATTTTTCCATATTTCCCACCGGTTCTTTTTTGCACCTTTCACCCACCATTCTAGCACTTTGCACTCCCTCAATTCTCATAAGCATAGCACACTATAACTTCACCACCTAATGGGGACCTCTATGTTTAATAAAAAGGCCGAAGAAATTAACCTTATAGTTACACAAGTTGCATATGCAAAAAATGACCCATAAAGTGTATCAAATAAATTGTAATAAATTCCACCTCTTGCACTTTCCAATACAACCTTTATGGATTGTACGCTTTCCACAAAAACCATTCCTAGTCATAATTACAAATTGATCTCCTTCATACTCCCTTGGATCTTATCCAGCTCGATCAAGCTCTTAACATCCACCAGAAAACTCATTCTCAGTTGCTAGGTCATCTTTTGGTCAGATTCAACTCCTTTATTGGCGAACCAATCTACCACCAAGTTTGCTTCCTGAAAAATGTGAGTGACATGGACTCTATTAAATTTAGGAAGAGTCTCACGTGTCTCTTCAATTAGATTTGAAATTGACCATGAATAATGAGAATTTCCATTAATACATTTAATAATGTTATTTGAATCCCCTTCAAGCCAGAGATTAGTAACTCCAACTTCAAAAGCCAGTTTCACCATGTGGTAAGCAACACATGCTTCCGCAAAGTGATTAGTTTGGAAGCCCAGCTGAAGAGAGAAAGTTTCTACTCCCTCCCAAAATTTATTCCTTATTATGCCTCCACTTCTCAAGGAGCCAGGATTTCCCTTGGAGGCCCCATCAAAATTGGCTTTATGCCATCCTTCTGGGGGGAGAAACCACTTGGCTTCCTATCTTTTTAACATTCTATCTTTTCCCTTCTCAATTTTTCTACCACCTACTTTGATATCTCCCCCCTTCCTTACTAGGTAGTTTTCCTTTATATTTTTATAAATCTTCTTCTCAAGCACTATGGTCAACTCCTCTCTATGTCTAAAGATTCTATTGTTCCTCTCCTTCCATATGCTCCAGCAGTAGTGAGGTAAGATCCAGGTAGTTAATTCCTGCAAAATAGATAGATTGAACAAATTTTTCCATTGGCTGAAAAAATCTAGGAGATTATATGGCATGCACTAGCTAATTCCTAAGTCTTGGGTAAGGAAATCCCAGACCTCCCTTAAGTAGGAACAGTGAATGAATAAGTGATTGCCTATTTCTAGCTAATTCTTACATAAAATACATCTACTTGGAAAAATCTGTCCTCTTTTTATAAGGTTATCCTAAGTGAGGATTTCATTCTGTAGGGCCAGCCAATAAAATATAGTGATTTTTGGTATGAGGCTGGGGAGCCAAGCTCTTAACCATGGAGGCTTCTCTTTTAAGCTCCAAAGAGCCATATAATTTGAAGCAATAGAGTAGTTTCCATTGGAGTTGTCCCCCAGGTCATTTCATCCCTCTTATTGCTAAGAGCCATAGAATTTAACATTAACATGATTGGATTTAGATCTTTAGAGATTATAAACAGATCTTTCCAACCCTAGTCATTCCTATAGTTATTGACTTTCAACCCAAAATGTTGAATATAGTGATTCACCCAAACTTCATAGATAGGCTTGTTCATAAGTGGACCCTAAATAAGCCAACTATCAGACCAAAACTAGATATCCTCCCCAATCCCCAATTTCCAAGAAACTTTTACCTTAGCCAGGTTCTTGGCTTTCAGAAAACCATTCCAGATAGCAGATCCTCTAGGAATATCCTCACTAAAAGGGTGAACTAAATTGAAGGCATCTTAATATACTTGTTAACCAAAATGTCTCTCCATTCTCCAGTGTTGTTGAAGATGCACCATAATTGCTTTGCCAAAAGAGCCTTATTTAGATGAGTAAGCGTCCTTATACCAAGACCTCCATATTTCTTAGGGAGACAAACTTTGTCCCAAGCAAAAAGAGGATATCTTTTTTACCCTTCTACACTAGTCCATAAGAAATCCCTCTGTATTTTCTCCATCCTCTCAACAAATTTCACTGGAATCACAAAAAGACTTAAAGCATACACTAGCAAGTTCTAAAGGGTGGATTTAACTAGTTGGCATTTGCCAGCTTGACTAAGAGTGGCACTTTTCTAGCCTACTAACTTTTTGTTGAACTTGTCCATAATATTGTTCCAGAAGGAGTTAGGAGGAATCGTTCCCAAAGGAAACCCAAGGTAAGTAGAGGGAAACTTTCCGACTCCACAACCTAGAATCCTAGAAATGTTTCTCTGTCTATCCTCTAGGGTATTAATAAAGTATAAAGAGCTCTTATGCCAGTTAATAAGTTAACCTGACCCTTTGGAGTAGATATCTAGGACATCCTTCATAGCTTTTGCCTCCTTAACTAAAGCCTCCCCCCCCATGATAGTATCATTAACAAAAGGTTGATGCGAGAAAGGATCACTTTTAGAGGAAGGTTTTATCCCTTTGATTCTACCTTCCTTCTTTCTCTCAATAAGCCTTCCTATACATTCAGCCAGGATAATGAAGAGAATAGGTGAGAGAGGATCCCCTTGACGAAGACCTCTAGAAGATTTGAAAAAATCTGAAGGAGCTCCATTAACCAACATAGCAAGAGATGAAGTAGAAACAAGCTGAGATATCAACTTACAAACTTTTAAATCAAACCCAAAAGCCTTGAGCATCATATCAAGAAAAAACCAGTCAACTCGGTCATAGGCTTCAGAGAGGTCTAGTTTAAGCAACATCCCTTCGCATTTTCTAGCTTCCATAGAGTGAATCACTTCATGCACCATCATGACTGAGTCTAAAATCTGTTTTCCTGGGACAAAACTCATTTATTGTTGCGATATGATCAAAGGGAGGAGGTTGAGAAACCTAGATGTAAGCACCTTCGAAATAATCTTGTAAAAGGAATTGCATAAACTAATAGGTCTAAACTTGTCCAAAGAGTTAGTCTTAGGCACTTTGGGAATGAGAACCAAGAAAGTGGAATTAATCTCCTTAAGAATGCTCCTGGCTCCAAAGAATTCCTAAAATACCTTCACCACATCTTTCATCATCACCTGCCAATACATTTGAAAAAAGAAGGTTGGGAACCCATCTAGGCCTGGAGATTTATCAACACGCAAAGAAAATAGAGCTTCACGAACTTCAAGAGCAGTAGGAATAGCTCAAAGCATTAAATTATGGTGAGGTTGGATGATCTGAGGAATGCAAGCAACCATGTCTTCTTGGTCCACCTTAGATAGCAAAGGGTCTCAAGACAAGAGAGAGGAGAAGAAGGATACTGCTTCAGCTAATATTTCATTCTCCTTAGTCAGTAGATCTTGCCCTTTCTTGATACCAACAATTATGTTATTAGCTCTATTCTTGAGAGTGGTTAGATGAAAGAACTTTGAATTTTGATCTCCATCTTTAAGCCAATTAATCCTAGATCTTTGTCTCCATAACTTCTCCTCTTTGCTGATGATATTATGTAAGTCTATAAAAATAAACAACTCAGCCTCCCTATTAAGCTCATCATACCCATCTTGCTAAATAGAGGCTTGAATAGAAATAAGTTTATCAGACAAGTCATCTTTCTCAAGAAAGATATGGCCAAAATTAGATTTGTTCCAAACTTTAACCATCCTCTTAACATTACTCAATTTCCTAGCAACTCTAAACATAGCAGTGCCTTTCACATCTAATCCCCACCAATTTTTAACTTTATCCAAAAGATTAGGATGAGTGGTCCACATTTTTTCAAATCTAAAAGCGGGGTTCCTTCTAGGTCCTATAGGAACAACCGAGAGGGAGATAGGAGAATGGTCATAACCCACTCTAGGAAAAAGAGCTAACCTACAAGAGGAAGACTGCAGCCAATCAGGAGATATTAAAGCTCTATCCAATCTAACCTGGATACAATCCTGCCTAATATGTTTGTTTTACCAAGTAAAGGCTTTTCCCATTAGATCCAAATCCAAAAAAGCCACGCCATTGATGAAGCTAGAGAGATCTTGTTTACTTTCCCAGTCTAGAGTCAAACCACCCATCTTCTCCTCATCCACAAGAGGGGTTTTGAAATATCCCATAATGATACCTTTCTTTAAATTACTACTCTAGACCAGCTCTCCTACTTTAGTCTAGTAATTCTTTCTTTCTCTTTTATTTTTAGGAGCATATAAATCTAGCAAAAACCAATTTTCATTAGATTGAATATCATAAACTTTACAGAAAAGGATATTACCTTCATTAAAAATTGATTCAACTCTAAAATGCTTGTTATTAAACAGAGTCAATAGACCACCAGAAGCACCCTCTGAATCCGAGGCCTCCCCACTCATCAAGTTACTAAACTTAATTTTCCCGAGAAAATCCTTTTTCATCTTAGTTTCTTGGATCATCATAATATCAGGTCTCTGATCCCTGATCAAATTCCTAATAATTTCTTGTCTGTGGGCTCCATTGAGGCCCCTAATATTCCATGAAATAATCTTCATTTTCCATTCTTGGAACACTCCTGAAGAGTTCTCTGGCACCCATTTGCCAAACATCTTTTGGTCTCCTCCTCTTTGGTTTGCTTCTTTGTTCTTCTACCTCTTCTAGCCATTGTTCCCACATCTGGTTTACAACTACTTCTAGTCTCCACCAAAGAGGCTATAGAGGGTTCACTAACATATATCTTCCTAGGCTTAGAGGAAAGAGAAACTTCTCTTTCCAATTCAATGTCTAATGACCTAGATACTATAAGAGCATTCTTAAGAGTACTTGGAAGATCCTCCCAATCATCAAGAACCTTCTCCAAAACATCATTCTCCACTACTCTTTCATCTCCAACTCTAGAGGAAACAAGATTATCCTCTAGACCTTGATAGATAATTATATCCTTCTTTACTCTATCCTTTTCTTCTTCCTTGGAGGCCAAAACACACCCCCCTTCAGACTCTTTAGGGATCCCTTCTGAATCAGCCTCCAGCATAATCTGCTAAGGAGCTTCCTTGCATTCAATTACCATAGGATTAACCTGTTGCAATTCTATTGTCCCTTCCATGACCTGAGATTCCACTATCTCTTGAATGACATCTTGAATTTCTTTTGGGACATTTTCCTCTGGCAGTTCCTTTAGATCGACGGATCCATCATCATTTAAAGATTTTTGGGCTAGCTCCAAAATCTCAGTTTGGGTAATATGAGATATTGCAGTAGAAGATGATAGCTTTTGATTTCCGTCCTTCTTAACTTCTCTAGCCTTCTCACCAACCATTTTAGAACCAGCCTTCTAGCCTAAGATGGTGGTCTTCTTCTTCCAAACTTTCTTGTCCCTATTGAGATAAGAAGAAGAAAGAATCTTCTTCTTATCCATCTTTGCTTTTGGACATTGAAAAGCCTTATGTCCAGTCTTTAAACAATGAAAGCATCCAAAGGGTACATTCTCATAGTCCAACTGCTGAATATGAGTACTGAGTTTAGACTTGAAACACACTACTTCTAGCATATCATCCCCTTCCCTAACTCCTATACAGATCCTTGCATAGGTTAGTCTACTCTTAGAAGTAATGATAGGATCTATAGATAAAAGTTCTCCAAAAGAACTGGCCACACCCAAAAAAAAATCCTCATTCTAGAATTCCAAGGGCAGCTCGGGGAGTCTAACCCATACTAGAGCTTGCTGAAAAAAGGATTCATTTAAGTCTAATTTTGAAGACCATTTTTGCAACACCAGTGTTGCCTGTCTTGTGCTCTAGGGCCCTTCACACAGAATATTAGTCATGTCCTCATTATAGGTGAAGTCAAAAGAGAGAAACCCCTCGACCATCACAGTAACAATTACCTGACCTTTTAGATGCTATTTCTTCATGGTCAAGGACTGTACCACATTAATGTTTGGTCTCTGATCGATAAACTTCCCAACCAGTGTGGAGGCCATCAAAGCAATGCTATAATCAACTAATTTGTCTAGAATAGAAATCGTGCACGATCCCTTTTCCAGACTAGAAACAATCTTAACCAGAGGGAAAGATGACTTACCAGAGGGTTTGACACTGAAGAGCGAGGCTCATTTCACTAGAAGATTCCTTAGCCTGTCCACCTGGGGTTGCATTTTTGGCTTGTCTTGGACTCTGCCAACAGCACATGGGTCCCCATCCTCATTTTCTGCCTCTCCACACTCTACTTGAAACCCCTCCTTCATACCTAGTTTCTAATTTTTTTCTCCCTAAGGATTCTCGCCTGAGACCAAATTTAAAATTTGAACAAGTGCTTCAAGTCCACTCCCCTGTCTGCTCCCTCTCTCCATTGTGCATAAATCTGCTTATTTGAAACTTGTGTTTGGAAGTTCTTTTAATTTTTACCCCTCCCTTGATATGATTAGAAAATGGGTGTCATCCCATTGGAAGCTTAAAGGAAATTTAGTGGTTTTTGTCATGCTAAGAGGGCTCTTCCTCTTTAATTTTATAGCTCTAGAGGATTTGTCTTTTTCTCTCTCTAGCTTGTGGGTTTATGGAAAGCTCATTTGTACACTCGCTAAGTGGAAGTTTGGTTTTGACCCTTCAACAAAGCTCAATCAAATGACCCCTATTTGCATGAGATTATCAAGCCTTTCGCTAGAATTCTAGGATGAACAAATCTTCTATTGGATTGGTAGCTCCTTTGGAAACTATATTTTGGTGGATTTGGTAACTTTGTCCAAACCTCACTTGGTTTTTTCTAGGTTCTATGTCAATGTGACTATTAATAATACACTACCTAACTTTGCAGTGCTCAAATCAAAATTTGGAAAGTACGCCTAGGCTCTAGTTTATGAAAATGCTACCCTGTGCTAGCAAAATTATAAGGTAAGATCAAACTCCTCAGCAACTTGTAAAATCCATCCCCTCCTAGAGATGAAGGATAAGAAGAAAATCACATCCCTGAGTGTTGTTCAAATTATTCTTGGTGAGAGTTTGAACAATACCGTTACCCTAAGTAAGGTTGAAGAAAAGTCCAATACTATCACCACCTTATTCATACTTCATACTAGTGTGTCCTCTACGAGAGAGAGAGGGGGGAGGGATTTTTCCAATGTGTCTTCAAGTTAATTTCATTTGATCTTTTGTTTTTATTTCCTGTCTCTTTCATTTACAAAATTCTCTTCTAAAATTTAACAAAATAGAAAAAAATACACTCCAAATATCTTCATTCTCAAAAAAGTGGATTACCTTTTGATTTCTAAATTTGAGAAAAGAAAAAAATTATTATTTACAAATATGAGATCCTAAGTAGTTGAAAAACAAAAATTTGGACAACTCAAGTTTCGATTGACAATAGGAAAGTACTTTTGATCAAAAGTACCCAGGTAGGAGTTTTAACCTGAGTAATTTCATTGAATACAATTTTTGTCATCGAAAGCACTTTTGATCAAAATTAGGTTGCTTTTGATAGAAAGCACTTTCGAATAAAAGTAACTGATTAGGCCTGATTTACAGAGGCCAAGAAGTTTTTGAAGACTTCATGGCTTTATGGCTCAATTAAACATCTTAAATAGAACATTGAAGACAAGCCAATTTGCATTGTAGAAGTATAGAAAATGAGTTTTCTAATGGTTATAGATTTCATAAAATTTGAGTTTATTATGTACATTATTTATTATGTAGAAAAAAACTTTGTATTTGACATTCATGGAAAAATAGTAAACAAGAGAATAAAAATTCTAAAAAATAACCAAAGTCTCTATGTCAAAGTCTTCTTTCCATTAGAAAAAAAATTATTTGAAATCAAATAAATATACATCAAGTTAAGTTTTTGAAAAGAAAGTATATCAAAATTAGAGTTAAATCAATTTCAAACATTAATAAAATATGAAAGAACAAAAATAAAGACATGAAACTAATTTCATTATCTTGATATCGATGTTATCTAAAACCAAATTTAAAACAATCACATTGATATCTATTTTAGAAAAAAATTATGTAATTTTAAAATAGTGTCATCCTTTTAAAATCAAAATTTTAACAATATCAATTTATGGGAGAAGAAAAATTATTTGAATCAATTATATATAGTTAGTTAGTTAGTTAGTTAAAGGATAATCTTTAATTGGATGCATAAGATAACTGCATTATCAATTACATGAGCATCTCAAGAAAATCACTAGAAAATATAAGCAACATATAGGTTTGAAGAAGAGGATAATGAATTTTTAGTTTGGTAGCTTATTCATTTATCATTCAAGGAAATAGAGGTTCCCAAAATGGTCCTAGTTCATATATGTTGTTAAGGTATTCTTTCTAATGCATATGAAATGAAATTGTCAAAATGGATTGGATATTTCAGCTATCTTTAATATGCTAGGCTGATATATTAATTAGATGAGCCAACTATGTGAACCAAATTATATTTTGGATATGTAACCTCTTAATTAGATTTAAATTGTTTACAAAAGATAAATATAAGAAAGTTAAATAAAATATCAATGAATTTTGAAATAAACATGATATAAATATTATTAAGAACATCTAGTCAAGAAGAAAAGGAGGCCACTTGGATGAACTCCTCAAGTCTAGTCTTTTAATGAACATGTTTGATTTTTGAGTTGAAGTTAATAATTTCTCTTACAATGAGCATTTATGTAGGCATTTCTTTGGTGCATAGTAATCCTCATCAAAATAATAGTAAATCTTATAATATGTTAATCTAGAGCCTTTCTTAATTTATATTTCTTTTTGAAGATCCTTGTATTCCTAAGACTTGTCTTAGTATTTCATTAGACCTCCTAAGATGCATTTTTCTCTCTCATGTATATGCCATGCAATAAGGGAAATCATATATATTTTTGGAAAGAACTATGAATCTTATGGGAGATAAAATCATATGGAGATGGAGATAATAAGAGGAATTATGTTGGAAGAAAAAATAGTACTAAAATTAAAAGATAAATTTTACAAGTAAGAAAATGATATTAAAAATACAGGAGTTCAATTTCTTATTTTGTTCAATTGTTAATTATTTTTCCATTAATTAGAATAGAAGCTTTGTGAGTTATTTTGGAAAATGAGGTTTTTCTTGATGAAAGGAGCTATAGATTAAAGATTTAGTATAATTCAAGATGGTCCTATTGTTTGTGAGATTTAGACTTTAATTACAAATGTTATTTATGTTTAATTAAGTTATGCATATGTAAATGTCAGGAATTTTTATATACGTGTTAATTTTCATGTGATCTTATCTATCACATTTATTTCTTATTTTCTAGTTTATCTCGTTAGTTGTGTCAAGCCATAAAATTGAAAAAAATTGTGTCATAATCTTATGTACTAGTACTATGTTCAACTTGGCTTATGTAACCAAGAGATCTCTTTGATAATATAATTCATTCAATCTTTCTTTCACATCTTTTTATAGAATAACATTATTCTATCTTTTTTTAAATCTCTCTTGTGCTTTCATGAAGTGCGTAGTTCTCAAATTGCTATCACATTCATTCAATTTTTCATGTTGTCTAAGGCTCAATAATATTTTTTGTGAATGTAATAGATTTTGAAATTATCTTATTTTAATATAATTTCTAAAATATAGTCTAGATTAATTTATTCAAGATTGTTTCAATAATGGTGCTACGATTGGAATCCCAGTGCTTATATTGACTATTTCAAGTTGAAGGATTAAATATTTTTTCAAGATTGTATATTTTGATTGTCTATTTAGGTGGGGCAACCCATAGGATTTACATCACCTTTTTGGAAGAAGAGATTAATAGAACTCTAACAATCTTACAACCTGCATTACCCCGATAATCAAGAAACACCAATAATATGTCAATTTAAGTGCAACTTTTTTGACTTGAACTTATATATATATATATATATTTTTTTTTTTTTTTTTTTTTTATTAACAATTTTTTTTAAATTTTAGATTTAAAACAATGACACAAAATATGATCTTTCTAAATTCGCAATATAATTTCTAGATTTGAAAGCATGTTATAACTAGGTTTACTTAGTTGAAATATGAAGTCAGTTTTCTAAAATGTTTACTTAGTTGAAATATGAAGTCAGTTTTCTAAAATGTTTCTATCTTATGAGTAAATAGTTAGATCTAAAATGGTTACAAAAATCTTGAATCCAATTTCATTCTATCTAAAGTAAAGAAGAATACTAAAAATGTGTCTTAATAATTTCACAAATCTTACAAAAGAACCATTGACAATTAATAACTATCAAATAAATCATACAAAATCAATAAAAATATATAACAAAAACTGTAATTCAATAATTACAAACCAAGTAAACTCCAATTTATAATAAGAATGATATAATTAAATATGGGATTATGCATCGGACGTGAAATTGCACCATTGACTAAATTTCAAAAAAACAAAAATAAAATGAATTTTTTAGAAATTTTCGGCATTTGATCTTCATGATCTGTATATTTTGTGATCGAAAACAACCAAATTCTTGAAAAAAATTCACTCTGTTTAAGTGAATCTGAAAAAGAATCATGTTTGACTTTTTTTTGTCTTTGATACATTTTATCTAGAAATTAGCTAGTGCCTTACGCATCTAATTGTCAAAATTCTCCATATTACAGTACAAATGATCTAACAAAATATGGGAAAACCCATCTGCCTTTAAGAGAAGCCAGCATTCAAAAATTAAAATTTCCACTAAATTTATTATGTATTGTGAAAGAACTCAAGAACTCAAATCAAATTGTTAAAATCATCTTCCCGAGAGAGATCATGAAAGGAACTGTTCGTTATTCTGACCTAATATCTTCAACTCATGGCTTACGTTCATCTTCATTACGAAATTTAGTATTCAAAACAACCGTAAGTCTGCTAAAATTTAATTTGGCATATGTCATCTTTGCTTATTTAAACAGCCCAGTCGATAGACATGTAAAAACAAAGGTATAGTCAAGCCAAGGCGGTGGTAGATGCGTTGAATGGAATGTAAACACGCGATTAAGACAAGAGTAAGTATGGATTTCAAAATAAATTAAACACTAAAAAGGAATTGAGCGACTTATGGATTTCAAAATAAATTAAACACTAAAAAGGAATTGAGCGACTGAACCCACATTTAGGAAGCTCTCAACAAAAATCACGCATGAATAACGAGCATTCCCTGCATTTTTTAAAGCCGTCTAAAGTAAGGAGGGCCAGTGGTCCTCAAATAATTTACCATCCAACTAGGAGACAGTGCTTCAGACAATACAAGATTGCGAGGTCGTGTCGATTTCAATGGCATGAGAGGAAGTCCATAGATATCACGAGGCAGCAGTAGTGCTGGAGACTGTGGCTAGTGGAAGCGCCTCAATCGTAGAGATGGGAAATAGTTGGCACGATACATGACCAATAGCAAATAAATCATTATTAAATCATGGGTGAGACTTATTCCAATCAAACACAAGTATAAATTCATAACCAATACAGCAAGCTAAAGATATAAATCAGTGAAAGGAGATAATTGAATTGTATCAGGGAAGAGGAGGGCTGAAGTTGTAGAGAAGTCATGAAATTTGAGTTATAGAGAAGAAGAGAGAGGCGTAAGTTATCATTTCACAAATGGGTTTTTGTAGATATCTTGTTTGGGTTATGATTTCCCTCTACTTTGTTCACGTCTCTTGGGCAGAGAAGAGAGGTGGGTTTCATTATCATGAATTGAATATCGCAGCTCGGCTGAGGGAAGTGAGCTCACCGGCACCACCGGTGGAACTATATAAGACCTACAATCAACAAGAGGATGAAGTGGCTGAAAATCCATGGAGGCTGAAAGTTTTCCATAGAGATAGTTTAGTGGGGGGAAACATGAGCTACGGGCAGAGGTTAAAAGAGAGGTTGGAGAGGGAGTGCCGCCGGGTGAAGGCGCTGAATAGGCGAGTAGAGAGAAAGTTGAAGGGGAAGGAGAAAGAAAGAAGAGTAGAGCACAAGGCCAAGACTGAGGATTTCGGAAGCGATATCATGTCGGGCATGATAGTGGGCAGTGGGGAGTACTTTACCCGCATAGGAGTAGGAACACCTCCTACAGAACAGTACTTCGTGCTGGACACGGGCAGCGATGTGGCGTGGGTGCAGTGCCAGCCATGCAAAGATTGCTACGACCAGGCCGATCCGATCTTCGACCCCTCCACCTCGGCCTCCTTCGCCTCCATTTCGTGCAATTCGGCGGTGTGCAGTGAGTTAGAGGAGTCCGGGTGTAACAGCGGCGGGTGCGCGTATCGGGTAGATTATGGAGACGGGTCTCACTCCGTCGGGAGCTTTGCTACGGAGACGCTCACATTTGGCAACACGAGAGTTCAGAACGTCGCAATCGGGTGTGGCCATGAAAACCGGGGGTTGTTCGTGGGCGCCGCCGGGTTGATTGGTCTCGGGGCGGGCGCCCTTTCGTTCCCGTCACAGCTGGGGTCATACGGAACAAAGTATTCATACTGCCTCGTCGACCGCTCATCCGAGTCATCCGGCGTAGTCGACTTCGGTCCCGACTCGGTTTCTCCGGTTGGGTCCGTCTTCGTTCCGCTTCTCCGAAACCCGCGATTCGGTACGTTTTACTATGTTCCACTGACGGCCATCAGCGTGGGTGGGTTGCTGGTATCTCTTCCGCAGAGGGTGTTTGAGTTCGACGCGACGGGTGCGGGCGGCGTGATAGTCGACTCCGGCACGGCCGTCACGCGGCTCCAGAGCGACGCTTATGATGCCATCCGTGACGCCTTCGTTCTGAGCACACAACATCTTCCCCGCGCCCAAGGAATGTCCATGTTTGATACCTGCTATGACTTCGCCGGCCTCCGAACTGTTATCGTTCCTACCTTGAGTTTTCATTTTATCAATAGGGCCGTTTTGACCCTTCCGCCTGAAAATTATCTGATTCCTGTTGATATCATGGGAACATTTTGCCTGGCCTTTGCACCCACGGAGGGGAGTCTGTCTATAATAGGCAATATTCAGCAGCAGGGCGTGCGGGTGTCTATTGATTCTGTCGACTCTTTCATTGGCTTTGCTATCAACCAATGCTGATGAATTTAGGAAAGAGAGAGTTGGTGATGAGATGCCTTAGCCAAGAATAGTCCTAACACTAACAGCCATTCTCCTTGATGTTTTATTGCTGGAGGTTGTGTTTGGCACGTACTAAACTGTGCAAGACTAGAGACTATATTATTATTATTATAATAATAGTAATATTGTATGACGTAACAAGTATTTCTCTCTCATGTCACCTGAAAATCTCGTCTGTTCGTTAAGGAAATCGTGCAGAAATGGAGAAGAGGCTACCCGGCAAGTTAAACCGTAAAATATAAGGAAAGGAAGTTTGTAAATAACACTAAGTGCCCTTCTTGAAAAGAAGATATACGTAAATAGATAGCATATATTGATGGACAAAGTGCCCTTCTGTCAGACAAAATGTATTTTGATCAAACTTAAATAATTGAAAATACAATGGACTTCGTTGAATTTTTTAGCATTTGTTCTTCTTGGTCTGTATGTCCTATAATCAAAAACTAAGATGTTTTAGGAAGGCAATATAAACAACATTTTTTTATGAATATTTAGTCTAATTTTTTATTTACACAATTCTCTAACTTTAATGTTTTCAAGAATTCTTTATATTTTTGTAAGCTACAAAAATTATTGTGATATCTGCCACATTTGTCAAATGTACATTTTTCCCCAATCATTTCCTATGATTGTTTATAATGTATTTATTTCCTCGACAACATAAATAAATGAATTCCAAAAACATTTTTATTTATCATTTGTATAATCATTTTTAGGAAAACCACATCTTTGAGTCGTGTGTATATGTATGCTTGTAGCAATTTGGAAGTTCCAATTTATTTGTTAAATCACAATGTTCCCTTCAAAAAGGTATAAAGGAAGGATAGTTTGTTATTTTTTTAAAGCATCCATGATTCTTCCATTCAAAAGAACTGTACACTTTTACTCTGAACTAGGTTGCAACTCCCAATTAAGGACAAGCTCTAAGATTGACAAAACTCTATGTAGGTATTGGGCCATATAAACTTAGTATTCACTACACACACCTAATCCTTAGATTTTTAATATCATTTTCTTACTTGTAAAATTTATCTTCTAATTTCAGTATTATTTTTTCTTCCAACATAATTCCTTCTATTTTCTCCGTCTCCATATGATTTTATCTCCCATGAGATTCATAGTTCTTTCCAAAAATATATATGATTTCCCTTATTGCATGGCATATACATGAGAGAGAGAAAATGCATCATATGAGGTCTAATGAAATACTAGGACAATTCTTAGGAATACAAAGATTTTTAAAAAGAAATATAAATTAAGAAAGGCTCTAGACTAACATATTATAAAATTTACTATTGTTATTTTGATGAGGATTACTATGTACCAAAGAAATGCCTACATAAATGCTCCTTCTAAGAGAAATTATCAACTTCAACTCAAAAATCAAACATGTTCATTAAAGGACTAGACTAGAGCAGTTCATCCAAATGGCCTCCTTTTCTTCTTGACTAGATGTTCTTAATAATATTTATATCATGTTTATTTCAAAACTCATTGATATTTTATTTAACTTTCTTATATTTATCTTTCATAAACATTTTGAATCTAATTAGGAGGTTACATATCCAAAATATTATTTGATTCACATAGTTGGCTCATCTAATTAATATATAAGCCTAGCATATTAAAGATAGCTGAAATATCCAATCCATTTTCACAATTTCATTTCATATGCATTAGAAAGAATACCTTAACACCATATATGAACTAGGACCATTTTGGGAACCTCTATTTCCTTAAATTATAAATGAATAAGCTGTCAAACTAAAAATTCATTATCCTCTTCTTCAAACTTATATGTTGCTTATATTTTCTAGTGATTTTCTTGAGATGATCATGTAATTGATAATGCAGTTATCTTATGTATCCAATTAAAGATTATCCTTTAACTAACTAACTAACTATATATAATTGATTCAAATAATTTTTCTTCTCCCATAAATTGATATTGTTAAAATTTTGATTTTAAAAGGGTGACCCTATTTTAAAATTACATAACTTTTTCTCTAAAATAGATATCAAAGTGATTCTTTTGAATTTGTTTTTCTAACATCTATATCGAGATCATGATATTAGTTTCATATCTTTATTTTTGTTCTTTCATATTTTATTAATGTTTGAAATTGATTCTCTAATTTTGATATACTTTCCTTTCAAAACACTTAACTTGATGTGTATTTTTTTTATTTCAATTAATTTGTTTTCTAATGGAAAGAAGACTTTGATATAGAGACTTTGGTTATTTATTAGAATTTTTATTCTCTTGTTTACTATTTTTCCATGAATGTTAAATACAAAGTTTCTTTTTTACATAAAAAATCATGTACATAACAAACTCAAATTTTATGAAATCTATAACCATTAGAAAACTTAGTTTCTATACTTATGTGATGCAAATTGGCTTGTCTTCAATGTTCTATTTAAGATGTCTAATTGAGCTCTAAAGCCATGAAGTCTTCAAAAACTTCTTGGCCTTTTTTAATTAGGCCTAATCGGGTACTTTTAATCAAAAGCGCTTTCTATCAAAAGTAACCTAATTTTGATCAAAAGAGTTTCCGATAACAAAAATTGTATTCGATGAAATTACTCGGGTTAAAACTCCTACCTAGGTACTTTTGATCAAAAGTACTTTCCTATTTTCAATCGAAACTTAAGTTGTCCAAATTTTTGTTTTTCAACTACTTAGGATCTCATATTAGTAAATAATAAATTTTTTTCATTTCTCAAATTTAGAAATTAAAAGATAGTTCACATTTTCGAGAATGAAGACATTTGGAGTGTATTTTTTTCTATTTTGTTAACTTTTAGAAGAGAATTTTGTAAATGAAAGAGATGGGAAATAAATTTTAAAAAGATCAAATGAAATTAACTTGAAGACATATTGGCAAAATCCCCCCCCCCCCCCCCACCCTCTCTCTCTCTCATAGGAGACACACTAGTATGAAGTATGAATAAGTTGGTGATAGTATTGGACTTTTCTTCAACCTTACGTAGGTTAATGGTATTGTTCAAACTCTCACCAAGAATAATTTGAACAACACTCAGGGATGTGGTTTTCTTCTTATCCTTCATCTCTAGGAAGGGATGGATCTTAAAAGTTGCTAAGGAGTTTGATCTTACCTTATACTTCTGCTAGCATAGGGTAGCATTCTCATAAACTAGAGCCTAGGTGTACTTTCCAAATTTTGATTTGAGCACTACAAAGTTAGGTAGTGTCTTATTAATAGTCACATTGATGCAGAACCTAGAAGAAACTAAGTGAGGTTTGGACAAAGTTACCAAATCCACCAAAATATAGTTTCCAAAGGAGTTGCCAATCCAATAGAAGTTTTTTTCATCCTAGAATTCTAGGGAAAGGCTTGATTATCTCATGCAAATAGGGGTCATTTGACTAAGCTTTGTCAAAGGGTCAAAACCCAACTTCCACTTAGCAAGTGTGAGGATGAGCTTTCCATAAACCCACAAGCTAGAGAGAAAAAAAGACTGATCCTCTGGAGCTATAAAATCAAAGAGGAAGAGTCCTCTTAGCATGAAAAAAACCACTAAATTGCCTTTAAGCTTCCAATGGGATGACACCCATTTCCTAATCATATCAAGGGAGGGGTAAAAATTAAAAGAACTTCCAAACACAACAAGTTTCAAATAAGCCATAGTCTGGTTAAAATTTGAGTCTAGTAGGGAAATTTATGTTCCCTCCTTAGTAGCTATAAATTCCACAACCAGTGATTTAAGCATAATCTAAGCCCCCCCACAAGTGTGTCTTTCTAGCCAGCCTTGGGGGAATTGAAATCAATGACTCAGAACCATTGGCATGCCCTAGGATAGAGTCCACATGGATTTTAGTGATATGTGGAATTTACCTAGGGGAGGGTTGAGAGGGGGAGATGATGACTTATCCCTAGAAGGGACCATGGTAAAATTTGAAAACCCAAGAGCGATTAAACAAGGAGTGAGAGTTACAGAGCTTGAAACAACTTATTTCTACCACCTTATATATATAATGAGTTAGTTAGTTAATTAGTAAGAAAGAAAGAAATTAATTCAATAGGCTTATATGTGGGAGCTTTGCTCCTAGTTTTTGCTAATTTTTTATGGTAAATTATCAACCTTGTTGGCTAGTTTTGCCAATTTTCACTGAAAAATTCTCACTCGAATGAGAGGAAATATTTCTATTCTTACTACTATATTTGTTTCTTTTAAGTTTTCCTCCTCCACATGATTATATTTTTCCATTTTCCATCTCAAGAATTTTTAGCTTGCCTTCCTTTTCCATGTCTAGACTTTTTAGCTTGTCATGTTTTTAAATTGGTGCAACTATTTGGACCTTCCAATTTGTTAATTTTCCCATTCTAAAAAAATATTCTACAATGGTTCTAATGGATATGGTTTGAAGGGTTCAACTCCCTATGCATTTGCTACTCTATGTGGTGAATTTTTTGTTCTATTTTTTGAAATAAATTCAGTTTAATTTGTTTTCTTTGAAGTGATTTCAGAAGAATTTATTCTCATGGGAGGAAATCTAGTTCCATTTGTGTGTGCTAATGTAATTTCATTTAGTCAACTCTCATGAAAGATAAATTATGTTTGTGTTAAACTATTCATCAATTTTTTATAATATGCTAGAGTAATTCCTGATAAGCTTGCCTTTGTAAAAAATAATCTCCTCAATTTTTCTATGCTACTGAAATACATGCATATTGGCATTGTTAATAAAATTCAATGAGATTTGGTTTTGTTAAAGTGAGTTATGGTAAACTTCTTTGTGTTAAGTAATTTAATATTTGTATATAGTGAACCAATCTAAACAACTATGAAGAATTATAGTATATTTATTTTTCCATTAGGCAAGACCAATCTATTTGCATCTTAGTTGTGGATAGAATCAAGCGAGGGATAAGAATGAATTAAATTTATTTCTTTCCAGGAAAATGAAATTGAATTTATATGCATATCTATGGGGTTCAATTTTTTTCATTGATCAAATGTATCTAGGTAAAAATTTAACACATATAAAGACTGAAGTTTTAACACAATCAATTTACTTTTATCATATTTGTTTGTTTTTTGGTGACTATCTTTCTTCATTATTTTGTTTCCAAAACAAAGAATATGAATAATCATTTTGGAAAGGTGTGGGAACATCAAAGTGGGTTTGATAAATAATAATAATTTTAACAATCATTTGTTTTCTTTTTCTATAACAAAAACCCCACAATTTTGTTTAGAATTGCTTCCCTACTAAAGACCAAATATTTTCCTCGTAAAGAGGTGTTAAAAAATGACACTTTCTATACAATAAAATAAGTTCAAATTGAATTAAAATAGTCATAAAAATTATATTAAAAACTTTATTCTTAAATAAAAAATTGCATTATTTTCATTGGAGAAGGCTATCATATGCAATCCACGAGGAAGGAAAAACTTTTTTGTGTGTTTCTATTATATATAACATGTGCTACGTAGTAGCTTATTACTTTCCTATAGTTAAATATAGTTAATAATATTTTTAATTTTATATGTAAATGTAAGTATTTATTAATTATATTTATATTAAGTTTAAAATATATTAATATTGTTATTATGATTTGTGCTCAATTGTATTGTAAAATTCACCAAACTATTTGGAGAATTGATTAATGTATTTACTGATTTCTTATTGTTGAGAAAAATATGTTATTCATCTTGACAATGATGGGAGAGAAGGGGTTGGACATTTAAAAAGGTTTTCAATCATAATGCAATATTTAAATATAGAATATAATTAAGGAATTTTAAAATGCTTCCATCAAAGGAGTATTAGTCATTCTTGAATAAATTTTGTATGATATAAGTATATATAAGAAAATAATAGTAGAATTATTAATATTAATAGTGTGTTTTTAGAGTTGTACATTGAAGGTTTGATGAAGATTATATAAGCGAACGTTTTATTTGTGTTGTTTTTATAAGACTTTTAAGGGTGAAAATTATTAGGAAACACTTGAAAAACAAAAATCTAATTATAGAGTGCAAGATATTATTGTTCTTTGGTCAAAATATTTTAAAATTATCTATTTATATTAATTGATATATATTATGTTTGATTAGATTAATGTTAAATATA
The DNA here is from genome assembly GCA_028749045.1 of Cupressus sempervirens. Classification (NCBI taxonomy): domain Eukaryota; kingdom Viridiplantae; phylum Streptophyta; class Pinopsida; order Cupressales; family Cupressaceae; genus Cupressus; species Cupressus sempervirens. The sequence goes on along the minus strand of CM053789.1, from coordinate 525,097,729 downwards.
AAACTAAAAAAAGTATACTAGATTTTATTATTTCTTATTGTTGGGAAAAGGTGTGTTATTCACATTGGATAAAATGGTGGGAGAGAAGGGACTAACAATTAAAAAGTTCTCAGATAAAGATGCATTGATCATAAGAAATATTGCTCATTTTTTAATGCACTTTATACAATACAAGTAAACATAAGAATGTAATAATGGAAATCTCAATATTGTTGGTGGTTTTCTAGAGTTGTATATCTAAGTTTGATGAAGATTATATAAATGGATTTTTTAATCTGTATGAGACTTTTAAGGATGAAATATTGTTGAAAAATCTTTGAGAAAAAATCTAATTATAGAGTCCAATATTCCCTATAAATTATAGATTCATATATAGTAGAATTTTATATTCATTAGAAAAATAACACATTTTTCAGAATATGAAATCTAACAAAATTGCACATACATAGTGCTTCTAATAAATTCATGTATAAGATCCAAAAAAAATTGGCCAATAAGATAGTTGAAAATTAAATTTTGAACTTATAAATTAAAAACTATGCATCTATACCATATAAAATAGTAACTATATGACAAATTTTAAAAATAATCAATTTCAATTGGTTGAAGAAAGTATTTTTAATCACTAGATAAAAAAATAGTGACTACAATAGTACTATGCCTACTGCAAGTACTAATAAAGCTAATGATATTTTGTTGAAATTTAGTTGTTTAAAAGTCTATTTAAAAATCATGAATACAAATGATTTCTTTTAATTTTTATCATGTTTGAGAATGTCACTTCATAGATGTGAAATCTTTTTTTTTAAAATTAACTGTTATTCTAACATTATTTTAATATAAATTTTTTAAATTTTGTTTTAAATCATATTTTAAACTTACACAATTCATAAATAAAATAATAAATATTGATCAAAAGAACTTACCAAATAAAAAACACTCAAATTAAAATATTATAATAATCTATCTTTATAAAACATGATCTAAGTGTATTATATTAAATGAATTATTCACATTAGTAGAAAATAAATGTTTATATTCATAAAATATAAATAAATAATAAAAACTAACATACACATAGAGATTTATAAGACTTTATATTATAGCATAGATGCATTACAATGGCATTATAGATATCTATGAGCTTTTGTGATTGGAAAATGAAAATTATAATTACACTTACTATTTGAATCAAATCACGTACTATTCTAATTGTGTAAATGATTACAGCTATTACTTAGATTGTTTTTAAATAAGATTTAAATTTATTAATAAATTAGTGCAGGCTTCTAAATATATAATATCTAAAAACATGTCACATATAGAGTAATAAAAAAACATTATGTTAGATACATCCATTCTATAAGGTATTAGAATTCCAATACCTAAACCCACAAAACAATCCTTTATTATGTTATGCACCACGAAATCAATTTTTGCTTTTAAACGTGAACGGCCATTACTTTCTACAATTGATAGGTATTTTTTATATTAAAGTTATAATTATGCCTTGCAAAAAGCTAAATACTTTGATTCCTCATGTTTATGTCGGCTTTCAAGTTTCTATCAAACATTAATAGATATTTGTTATTATTTTTTAATTTTTAAGGTAAACAAATCAATATGTACTCGAGTGGGGGAGATCAAATAAATTATTAAAAAAATCATTAAAACATTTTAGTTATTTGCGTGCAATATATTGACGGCCAAATAAAATGTTTGAGCTAATATTAAAAGAATCACATCACATTAAACTTTTATTATTATAAAGTTTAATGACTCTTTATATAATAATTTTGATAACTAATATATTTTAATATAAATTTTATTATATTTTAAACATGTTATTTATTTTTATATAATTATGTATATTCAATATTTTTGTTAAATAGATCATATTTTGTTTTGTTTATTTTTTAGTAGTATGAGATAGACTTAGTTCAATTTTAATGAGTGTAAAATTGAATCTTTGATTCACTAGTTTAAATTAAATTTCTATTAGTTTTTTCCAATAATCATTTAGCAAACATAATATCTCTCTCTGAATAGTTCCTATTTCTTACCATTTAAAGTCATTCATTATACACATATTTATAGATTGATACAAGGACAAAACTTGATAATGAACTTCATCCTAACGGTAAAATTATATTGATTATCTACACATACAATAATTGTCTCAAAGCCATGAAAATAATTTGTTTAAGGCTTTAAGAGAGCTTTTCCCTTATAATCTAACAATTTCTCATTAGGTATTTATAAACAATGTCACATGCTTACAAAAAAATGTGAATCCAAAGAATTAGTATGAGATATCTTACTATAATATGTCTTATTAGAGAACTTCTACAAATCATAATTAAAAATGTGCTTTAAATTATACTTATATATCTTGAGGATTTGAGTCGAAAGGGATCAAGATTAAACTTTCCTCATGTTGTTGGGCTAACATTATTTTGGTATTTCGTTGTTGGGACTAGTCATCAAATTTCTCTATCACTCTCTTCCCGATATAATTGTCACATTTGACTTATTGTTTTTTATAAAAAAAGAAACCAAAAACTAGGGGGTTGGCCCTTATTGTTTTCTTCTTTTCTCTAACATCAATGACAATGTCCTCAAGTGCATGCAACAAGAAGAAAGGAATACTAACAAATTCCCTATTGCAAAAATGGTTGAGGGAAATGATAAAAGTAATACACATTGTACCTACCCTCCAATGTCAAATACTTCATTATCATCAAACATACATCATCCCAGGGCTTCGAAAGTTTGTCTCTCCTAAAGACACCTCTGTACCGGTCAGGAGCCTCATTCTCTCTGAAGAAACTAGACAGGCTCACCTCATCTGCCACCTTCATAATTTTTTGCCATTTCCTGCCCTTCATCTCCAAACCTGTTGCCATAGTAATAGATTCTTCATTCACCTAAAAAGAAATGCCAATTATGGTCACTTGCATATCATTCCAAGTAGCAATGAACTATTGTGAATATTTTTTGTCGTACCCCACCATGGCCTACATGTAGGGGACAAACCCTCCTTCCTTTAGCATAATCTAGGTGGCCCACCTTTTGGAGAAGTTCTCCATTTTTGTGGGCTCCAATATATTTAGGTCGCCTCCTATGGAAACTTTCTCCTCAACCAAATCTCCTTCCACAATCTTAGTAATTCTCATTTGCACCTAGAAAATTGCCAAGGTAGGCTTACAGGGATGAATAACTAGGGCCAAAGGCACACCCAGCTATCCAAACCACCCTGCAAGAGTTAACACAATGGAAGCAAACACAAGGAACAACAACCAAAGGAGAAAGAAGAGTGAAATACTTTTATTGATTCATCAAAACATCTTCATACATGCCTAGTTGTAAGGCCTTCTAGGTTACGGCCAATTACAATACATTCACTTACAAAGATCCAACAGCAAATTCAAACCTTCAATTCTGCTCTCCAAAAATCTTCTTCTCTTAAAACTTGCCTAACTCTAAGCCTAAACACTCTATTTATACTTGCCAAAATGGCTTACAGAACATTACATAAGAGGAAGGCCGACCCAACAACGGTCTGGACTCATCCCAAGAAAAGATCTTAATATAAATGTTGCAAATGTAATAAATCCCGCAAGTCAACTTGTAGAAATCACATCCAAATACTGACACTCGGCATACACTAGGTAACTCAACACATGAAGAAACACTCTGCATACACTGGGAAACTTGGTACATGATGAGTCACTCGGCATACACTAGGTAATCTGGCACATGAAGGAATTGCTACAATAACTTGGCACATGAAGAAAACTAGATTACTAGGCACATGAAGGAAACATGATTGCTAGGCACATGAAGGAAACTGGACTGCTAGGCACATGAAGGAAACTGGATTGCTAGGCACATGAAGGAACTACTAGGCACATGAAGGAACTGTTAGGCACATGAAGGACTACTAGGCACATGAAGGATTACTAGGTACATGAAGGAACTGCTAGGCACATGAAGGACTACTAGGCACATGAAGGAAATGCTAGGCACATCAAGGACTACTAGGCACATCCAGGAATTGCAGAATGAACAAAAAAATGAGCAGGATAACAAGGCAACCCAGGATGCTCCTGCATCAGACAAGCGGGGTTGAAAGAAATGATTCTCCTGAATCATTGAGATGTCCCAACCCGAGCTAAATCCAACTCAAATTGAGAAATCCATGAAGCATCTTCAATAGGTATGTTCTTCCACTTCACCAAATATTCATAGTAATCTTTTCCTATTGTACTCTTGCCAACTCTCTGATCCAATATCTATTCATCTTCCTCAATCTGCTTCTTAGGATAATCATCTGATACAACAACTTCATCCTCTCAATCATGATACTTATACAAATCAAAAATATTGAATATAGGAGATATATCCATGTCATCAAGTAACTCAATTTCATAAGCATTACCACTATCAAACTTCTTCAAGATCTTACAAGGTCAAAATTTCTTCATCTTTAGCTTACTGTATGTTCCAACTGGGAATATTCCTTTCTTCAAATGAACCATCACCTCATCAACAACTTGAAAATCATGGTGTCTTCTAGACTGATCAGCATTCTCCTTATACCTTTGATTACTTTGTTCAACCTCAACTTCACTTCCTTATGCAAAGATTCCATAAAATTAGCAAATTCTTCTCCTGCAGTGCTTCTCTTTTCTTCACTAGCAACATTTCTCAAATTTGATATACCTCTAGGATGCATTCCAGTAACAATCTCAAAAGGTGTCTTTCCTGTACTTCTATTCACAAAATTATTTAATGCAAATTCAGCTTGTGCCAATACCATCTCCCAATTACTTGGCTTATTCCCAACTAAACATCTTAGCAAATTACCCAAGCTTCTATTCACAACCTCTGTCTGTCCATCTGTTTTTGGATGGAATGTAGAACTAAACTTCAATTTAGTACCCATCTTCTTCCACAAAGTCTTTCAATAATAACCAACAAACTTATTGTCTCTATCTAAAATAATACTTCTTGGTAATCCAAGCAATCTCACAATCTCTTTAAAGAAAAGTTCAGCAACATACTCAACATTTGATGTTTTCTTACATGGTATGAAATGAGCCATCTTAGAAAATATATCCACTACAACAAATATAGAATCATACCTCGTCACTATCTTAGGTAATCCAAGAACAAAATCCATACTAATGTCAGTCCAAGGTTTCTTAGGAATAGTAATAGGTGTATACAAACCAGTATTTTGACTCACTCCTTTGCAACTTGACAAACTCCACAACTCTTTACAAATCTCTAAACATCCTTATACATTTATGGCCAATAATACTTCTCTTTCAGCAAACTCAATGTCTTATCAATTCCAAAATGTCTAGCTTATCCACCACTATGTTTTCCTTTAATCAGGTTCAACCTCATAGGACTTCTAGGAATACACAATTGAATACCTTTGAACAAAATAGGTACCTTCTTGAATGAAGTACTCATCATACTTACTTATGTGATCTGTCAGATTTGGTGCTCTACACTCTCTCCACGCCTCAAAAAAATCAGAATCAGCATCATATAATTCTTTCATCTCATCAAAACCAAGAACTTCAACATTCATTTCAGCAAAGAACATCTTCTACTCAATGCATCAAGAACTCTGTTAGTAACTCCACTCTTGTGCTTAATGACAAATGTAAAACTCTGCAAATACTCAACCCACTTCATATGTCTTTGATTCAATTTATGTTGACTTCCCAAGTATTGTAAAACTTTATGATTAGTATACAACACAAACTCCTCAAGCATCAAATAGTGTCTCCACTTCTTCAATGCTTGAACAATAGCATAAAACTCTTGATCATACATAGAATATTTTCTTTTAGTATCATTCAAATTTTCACTAAAAAAAGCAACAGGCTTACCTTCTTGACTTAATACAGCTCCTATTGCATTACCACTTGCATCACGTTCAACTTGGAATACTTTGTTGAAATCAGGCAAAGGCAATACAAGTAATTCAGCAACCTTTTGTTTCAAAGTTTCAAAACTCTTATTAGCTCCATGTGTCCACTTGAATTCCTTTTTATTTCCCCTTATTGTCTCAGTCATAGCATTACAAATAGCACTGAAATTCTTTATAAACTTTCTGTAAAAACTAGCCAAACCATGAAATGATATTACCTCACTCACATTCTCAGGTATAGGCGATTCCAAAATTGCTTTAACCTTCTCAAGGTCTATCTTCAATCCATCAGCTGAAATCACAAATCCCAAATACACAATCTCCTCTTGCATAAAAGAACACTTTTTCAGATTAACTGACAACTTTTCCTCTTTCAACCTCTGCAATACTTGTCTAATATGTTCAAGATGTTCTTCCTTAGTCTTACTAAATATCAAAATATCATCCAAATAAGCAATCACAAACTTACCCAAAAATCTTTTTAGAACTTCATTCATCAACCTCATGAAAGTACTAGGTGCATTAGTCAAACCAAAAGGCACAACCAACCATTCATACAAACCATCTTTTGTCTTGAAAGCAGTTTTCCATTCATCACCTTCACTGATTTTGATCTAATGATAGCCACTCTTCAAATCAATCTTGGTAAAATACTTTGGTCTACTCAAGCAATCAATTATGCCATCCATCCTTGGCATAGGAAACCTATATTTCACTGTTATGTTGTTAATGGCTCTGGAATCACTACACATTCTCCATTCTCCATTCTTTTAGGTGCTAATATAATAGGTACAACACATGGACTCAAGCTTTCTCTGATCAAACCTTTCTACAACAACTCATGCACTTATCTATTAAGTTCCTGATTCTCTACAGGTGTCAATCTATATGGTGCTTTGTTTGGTAAACTAGCTCGAGGAATCAGATCCATACAATGACTTATACTTCTTATAGGAGGTAAACCATCTAGGATATCATTAGCAATAATGTCTTTATACTCATTCAGCAACTCTACAATTTCTTCTGGCACTTAGTCAATACCACCATCTATCACTCGATCACCACTGATTGGCACTCAGTTAACACTATTTTTTTGCACTCGGTCTCCATTTAAAAAACTTGGTTTTCTTGGAATTATAGAAAAATGAACTTGATTCCTTTTCAAATTGTTTCCCATTAACCATGCAAATTTTTATAGTAGTACAATTAACTTTATCTAGACTTTCAATCAAAGGCAAAAATGTTTGTTTCTTCCCATTTACCCAAAGAGTATATTGATTTAATCTTCCATCATATACAACATATCTATCATATTGCCAAGGTCTACCCAACAAAATATGACAACAATCCATGGGCATAATATCACACAAAACTTCATCAAAGTAATGTCCAATTTTAAACTTCACAAGGCATATCTCACTTACCAATATCTTATGCTCATCTTTGATCCATGAAACATGATAGGGTTTGGGATGTTTCAGCCTCTACAACTACAACTTGGTAACCAGCTCTTCTAATGCCAGATTTGTAGAACTTCCACTGTCAATGATCACTTTGCAGCTTTTTTCAACCATCTTACATTTTGTCTTGAAAAGACTTCTCCTTAAAAAAGGTTCCTTATCACTTCCCTTATTACATAAGGTTCTTCTCACCATCATATTTTCTCCAGCCTCAGGTCCACTTGGTGAACCCTCATCATCTTCTTGAATCACAGCATTTATGTTATTTTTTCCACTTTCAAAGGATCTACATTTAAAAGATATATGCCCTTCTTTGCCACATCTATTTAACAATTACCATGAAATCCACCTCTAGAATAAGAATTACCTCTTCCTCAATAAAAATTAGTGCCTCCTTGGTAAGAACTACCACTTTTCCATTCGGTCTTGCCTTTGTCATCATTCTTCCATTCAAATTTGCCTTTATCCTACATAGAACTATCAGATCTGTCACTTTCTCTATAAGATCTAACTCTGCCTCTTTGGAATCTACCACCTCTACCTCTTTGTCTTTGTTCATGCTTCTTTTTCAAGATCTCCTCAACTTTCAAGGCATATTGATATGCTTCTTCTACACTTTCCAGCTTCACAAAACTTATTTCATCTTATATTCCAGATCTCAATCCATTAATGTACCTTGCAATTTTCTCAACATCATCATCCACATGTCTAGATCTGATGTCCAATCTATAGAATTCCTTAGTATACTCTTTCATAGTCGTGTCCTTTTGTTTCAAATTTTGCATCTTTCTCAATAGGCTAACTTGGTAATTAGTAGGGAGGAATTTGTTCTTTACCTTCTTCACCATCTTTGGCCAAGTTCTAATCTTTTCCTTTCCTCTCCTTTGTCTATCATTTTGCAAGTGCTCCCACCATAGTGATGCATGACCTTTCAGCCTAGTGACTGCAATCTTCACCTTTCTATTATTAGGAGTGTTTTCATAATCAAAGAACTTCTCCATATCAGAGATCCAATCCAACACAATATTGGTATCCAATTTTCCATTATAAGGAACAACTTCTATAGTAGGCTTTGAATTTTTCTAGACAAAACTCACAACAATCTTTCCTCATCTTAATCCTCTTCAGGTTCTGGATTATGGTTTGGTGCTGCTACTTCATCATCACTTACATCATCAAGATGTGCTCCTCTCCTCTAGGCTATCTCCATAACATCTAATCTGGCTACAATTCGTCTCAACAGATCCAATATAGCATCATCGACATTTCTTCTACCACAAACCATCTTTACAAATCAGGTTCCTGCAAGATTGTAACCCTCTACAAGTTATAGGTCAAATCCGTAGATCTACCACCCTACAACCAAATCTAAATCAGGGTTCTACACAATCCAATCTCTACAAGGATGAACCTCAAGCTCTGATACAAACTGACACAGGCAAGAGAGAATAACTAGGGCCAAAGGCTCACCCAACTATCCAAACCACCCTGCAAGAGTTAACACAATGGAAGCAAACACAAGGAACAATAACCAAAGGAGAAAGAAGAGTGAAATACTTTTATTGATTCATCAAAACATCTACATACATGCCCAGTTGTAAAGCCTTCTAGGTTATGGCCAATTACAATACATTCACTTACAAAGATCCAACAGCAAATTCACACCTTCAATTCTGCTCTCCAAAAATCTTCTTCTCTTAAAACTTTCCTAACTCTGAGCCTAAACACTCTATTTATGCTTGCTAAAATGGCTTACATAACATTCTAGAACATTACATAAGAGGAAGGCCGACCCAACAACGGTCTAGACTCATCCCAAGAAAATATCTTAATATAAATGTCGAGAATGAAATAAATTATGCAAGTCAGCTCGCAAAAATCACATCCAAATACTAATACTCAGCATACACTCGGTAACTTGGCACATGAAGAAACACTCTGCATGCACTGGATAATTCGGCACATGAAGAGTCACTCGACATACACTAGGTAACTTGGCACATGAAGGAATTGCTACAATAACTCGGCACATGAAGGAATTGCTACAATAACTTAGCACATGAAGAAAATTGGATTACTAGGCACATGAAGGAAACTGGATTGCTAGGCACATGAAGGAAACTGCACTGCTAGGCACATGAAGGAAACTAGATTGCTAGGCACATGAAGGAACCTGGATTGCACATGAAGGAACTGCTAGGCACATGAAGGATTACTAGGCATGTGAAGGAACTGCTAGGCACATGAAGGACTACTAGGTACATGAAGGAACTGCTAGGCACATGAAGGACTACTAGGCACATGAAGGAATTGCTAGGCACATGAAGGACTACTAGGCACATGAAGGAATTCCAAATTAAACAAAAAAATGAGCAAGATAACAAGGCAACCTAGGATGCTCCTGCATCATTACTACCTTTGTCAACATATCTGTTGGATTGTCATCTATATGTATCTTTTCCAACTTTAACTATCCATCATCCAAAATTGACCGAATGAAATGGTACTGCAACTATGTGTTTCGTCTTTAAATGCAGAGTTGAATTCTTTGCAAGATGAATGACACTCTGACTATCTGTAAACAAATAATTATCTTTCTAAGGATGTCCCAATTCTTCCAAGAAGAAATAAAGACATAACATCTCCTTGGATGCCTTTGTAGTAGCAACATGCTTTGCCTCTATAGTGGATAAAGCATTAACCTTCTGTAACCTAGAAACCTAGCTCACGGCTGCTCCACCAACAGTAAAGACATAACCTATATTACCCCACCTAGTATCAATATCCCCTACCAAATCTAAGTCAATATAGCCCTGTATATTAGTAGTAGAGCCCCCAAAGTGTAAACACTTATTGGATGTTCCTCTCAAATATCTGAGAATCTATTTGACTACATTCCAATGCTCAATTCCTGGATGACTCATATACCTACCAACAACTCCCACTGCATGTGCAATACCTGCCCTGGTACATACCATAGCATACATCAAGCTTCCTACAACTGAAGCATAGGCTACCTTGGACATCGTTTCCTCCTCTTCTTGTGTCTTGGGACACATCTCCGTAGTCAACTTCAAATGACTAGGTAATGGTGTGCTAACAGCTTTAGCATTCTCCATAGAGAAACATTGCAACACCTTCCCCACATAATTAGCCTGAGATAGCATCAATGTTTTGTTCTTCCTATCTCTACAAATCTTCATACCAAGAATTTGTTTTGCTGCCCCCAATTCCTTCATAGAAAATGCATGTGCCAACTGGCATTTTAGCCCCTTAATATGATCCATGTTAGACCCAGCTAAAATCATATCATCAACATATAAACATAAAATAATGTAGCTATCATCATCCAACCTCTTAAATTAGACACAATGATCTGAATGACACCTACTATAACCATGCTCATGCATAAAACTATCAAATTTCAAATACCATTGCCGAGGTACTTGTTTCAAGCCATATAAACTTTTATTCAATTTGCACACTAAGTTCTCCCTACCTTTGACCTCAAATCCCCATGGTTGAGCCATATATATCTCTTCATCCAAATCACCATGAAGGAAGGCTATTTTAACATCAAGCTACTCTAAATACAAATCTTCAGTAGCCACAATACTTAAAATAATACGAATAGAAGTCATCTAAACAACAGGAGAAAATATCTCATCAAAATCAATGCCCTTTTTTTATGCAAATCCTTTCACAACTAACCTAGCTTTAAATCTTTTCTTACCTCCATCCTCTTCTTTTAACCTGTAAACCCACTTATTCTGTAAAGCTCTTTTACCTGTAGGAAACTTACATAAATCCTATGTCTTATTCTTCAGCAAAGAGTCCATTTCATCTTTCATTGCAAACTCCCATTGAATCTTAGTACACTTGCACAACTTCATCATAACATTCAAGTTCACCAGCATCAATAAGTAAAATAGAATACAAAAAGGGAGAAAATATTTCTAGAGGTCTAATTTTCCTTATTGACCATCTAACATTCAATGGTGTGTGTGGTATTTGTTGTTGCGGTTGTTGCACCTCTTGAGGAATGGCTGGAACATCATCTTTTGGTGTATCATCCAGCACTACATAATCATCTTGTTTCTTCTCATGTTGTTGCAAGAGATATTTATACAACACTTTCTCATTGAATATGACATCCCTACTTCTTACAATTTTATGATTTTCAAAATCCCAAAGGCTATAACCAAATTCATTAATGCCATATCCAATAAATACATATTTCTTTGACTTAGCTTCTAGCTTGGTTTTGCTTTCAGAATCTATGCGAGCAAATGCTTCACAACTGAAGGTTTTGAGAACAGAATAACTCACCTTCTTACCATTCCATGCTTGCTTTGGAATACCACAACCCATAGGAGTAAAGGGACCTCTATTAATCAAATATACAACAGTATTGATAGCCTCCACCCACATGTGTAAGGTAAACCCAGCATGCAAGCTCATGCTCCATTATAGTCATGTTCATGCGTTTAGCTGCTCCACTTTCCTATGGAGTCCTTGGAACAATTTTTTTTCTATGAATACCATTAGTGGAGCAATAATATTCAAATTCATGGCTACAATACTCACCACCATTATCAGATCTAAGACATTTTAATTTCTTACCAGTCTCATTTTCAGCCAAGCACAAGAGTCTCTATTTTTAGATTAATAAATATCAATGGGTAGTTTGGTTATCGACAATGATTAGTCCCTTACATTGGGGCTTAGAAAAATATTTCTAAGTAGAGTAAAGAGGTCTAAGTCTATTGGATGTTAAAGATAACTTGCATAATAAGTAAGGAGACCAATTCAGCATCTTGTGAATAAGGATAACTCAAACAAATAAAATTAATCTCAGGACTAATTGTTCAATTAAGAGGCCAATTTGTTGGAATTACAAAATTTTTGAAGTTAATTTAATTGTAGTTCATGATGATCTATGTGTAGATTATTTTTTAAGTTTGAAGTTTAGGTTGTGTAGGATAACCATTATCAACTTGACACTTCTTTTTTGAAATGTATGGTTCCCTAGCATTACAAATGGATAGCTATGACATATATTTGAATTCTATTTAGTATTTAATATTTATGATGCTTGGTCATTTTGAGTGTGCTAGTGATATCAACCCTTGATGTCAATCAAGTTTTATAAGAGATGACATAAGAAGCTATACTATTATGTTTTTGTTGGGGTTATTTAATTGCCACATTTTAAGGCACACTAAATTGTACATGAGAGGCATCTTCAAGTACATTTTGGATTTTTTTGTGTCCTTTTGAAAGGTGTGTGGGTCTTTGGCACCCATTTTAGATGTATTTTTTGAATTTTTTCCCACTTAATTTCATTGTTTTATGGGTTCACCAAGTCTAAGGTAAACATACTCAACTACTATAACTAGTCATGAGTAAAGAAAGAACTCAACATTTTTTTTAATATTGTGATGAAGATTGATTTAGAATGATAAAGTAAGAATTGGTCTTTTTAAATTTAAAAAACTCATCCTTGGCGATGTTTCTCCACTCTAGAAACATATGTAATGTTTTCTTTTCCAAGATTAAGCCAAATTGAAACCAAAAATACCTATCATACACTTTTCATGGGTTTTGAAAAATTTGCACTATGGAAATGGGATTAAAATTATAAATTAAGAGGGTCATAATATTAATGGATATTATAAAATACAATTATAATATAGAATATCTCTAATAAAGTCAAAATATAACACAAGATCTCTTATAAGTAAAAACTAAATTATTGAATTAGCATACTTACCAGCTGATTCTAGAACAAAAAATGTCTCAGAATTAGAAGCAAGCTAAATATGGCACTAGATTCAATTAAGGGTTGGTTTTTTCACACTCAAATGATTCTGCCAAAGGTGTGTCATTCCTATGTGATTCTACCAATAACTAAGCTACCTAGAATGATTACATGCAAGTTGATAAGGAAACACTAAAATAACACAATTTTCAAATTTGTATAAATAATTCACTCTATGATGCCACAAATAAAAAAAATAGGGGGCATAAAATAGGGAAATACCAAATAATAATAAATGTAAATTAAATTTTAAATTGAACATGTTAGAATGATCAAACTTCTTATCATGTAAGCGTAACAAAATTTATTGAAATAACTTATATTCTATTTTTTTCAAAATTGTGTGATCTTTCCATACTACCCAATTGTTACAACTTACATTAAACATCAGCTTCCCTTTAGCATTTAGAATGACTCGCCTAAGAACCTTCGAAGCTCTATGTACCCATACCATAGTAGCCTTTCTCTCACAATCTTGAAATTCAAACTCTTGAGGCTATATTATTTCTAGAATTTCTAGATTCTAATTTTCTAATTTGGAGCTTTAAGTTTAGATAACATTTCATTATATTAGTACATAAATAAAGGTAAATGACCATTTAGAATTTAGAATGTCTCGCCTAAAATATTTGGTTGTGTTGTATACCCTTCATAATATAAAAAAGTTGTTTCCCCTAGAATTTTGTTTTACAAACTTCTTTTATAGTATTTGTATCTAGAATTATGATTGCTTGTACCCTTGTTCTATATGGTTAGTTATCTGTCTTATTTGTTGTTAGGCATTACTTTTTAAATCAACATCTTTTGATTTATTGTTAGATATTTAGCAATATTTCTACAATATGTTAATGTCATCTAAAATTCTTTATTTTTTTTTGTTTAAAATGTTATACAATAATCAATTAATTAGTTAAAGTTATGTTAATATGTTTATAATTTTTCTATGTTTTGATTTTATTTATATAATTTTCGTATATGTTTTGATTTTATTTATATAATTTTCGTACTATTTCAAAAAGTAAATTATAAATAATTAATTATGTATTTCAAATCATTTAATGTTAGATGGTTATTCATTGGGTCATTACTCAAAGTTTCTTTAAAATTTAGTAAAGATTGACTTAAATTAATTTACAAGTTAGATATCTTATATACAATTATATATATTATATAAGAACAATATATAATTAGTAGTCCATTTTTCAATGACAATGATAGTTGTAATTATGTATACAATTAAACTTACAACAACAAATTTAAATAATGTTGAAATAGAATAACTAATAAATACTTCATCTAAAATACAACAATGACAAGTACTGACAACTAGTGGCACTTGTATATTTAGAGTGGTGTGATATGTTTGTTTATCAAATTGGCCAAGATTTCCATAAAGTTTGTTTACTAACTATATTTGATTTAATAATTTCATTAAGTAGAATTAATATATTTGGTGCATCAAATCCTAACTATTGTTTGAAATGCATAATTTATTTTAAATAATTTATTTGCCTATTGATATTGGGTGTTTTTAAATTAAGCTCTTCATGTTAGGTTTGAAATAAAGTTCGTTACCATCTTGGCATGAAATTGATATCATTTTTACATTTTGTTCATATTTCTCTATGAAATATGTGTCGATTAATTTATTCTAATGTGCATCTAAGAATCTTATCATTTGCAAGCCTAAATTTATGTTCATGTATTTCAACTAAAAATCTAGATTTTTTAATGTAAAGTTGTATGTAGTGTCCTCAAATATAAATTTTCTTTAATAGACAAATTTTTATACCATGTAAATATCGTCAAAATTCAAAAAGCTTGCTACAATTTAGTAGTTGATTCACTTAATTTTGCAATAGATACACTTGTAAAAATATTAAATGATGTTAAATTCTATAAATATGATAACCTCGTATAAGATTTATACATGATACATCAATATTGGAAAGAAAAGAACCCAAAAGATATTGCAAAAAGAAGTTTATCCTTCAAGATCCAAAGAATCTCTCATTGTTGTACATAAAAGTATTAATCAACAAATTAGTATTAATCAACAAATTAGTTTTGAAAGAAAGAAGGATGTAAAGACAATAATACAAGTTATACATAAACTAGAGTTTTGAGTTTTTTACTGAGTGTAATGGTATATTGAATGTCAAATATTTGTGTGTAACCACAACTAAAAAGACAATAATAGACCAAAGAGAATCACTTCCTTATTTGGAATTTTAAAAAATATTTATCATATTCAATATAAATAAAAAATTAAATTTAAATAAAAAGGATTTATCATTCCGTAATAATTTTTCTTTAAAAAAAAAAGTAAATAGTAAATAATTAATTATTAAATTTTAATATTTAAAACATAAAAATGTTTTCTCACATGTAATAGAAAATTGATGGATTTGATTTTATGACAATATTCTCCACTTTCCATGAATATATCTTTTACCTCACTAGTTCTTGAATTATAAATATCTACAATCTGGAGTCTTTTTAATTGTTCTAATCCCTCTCCCACTTTCTTCACTTTGGGACACAACCATAACTAGAACTTCTCTATGTTAAGGTGACAAAATGCACCATACTATGCAAGGAACCTCACTGTATGGTGAGTCCACCATATCATAAGGTGGGGGTGAGTCACCATATGGTGACACAATGTTAATGTTTTAATGTGCTACAGTGAAGTAAGATGGACTATGGATGGCTTTTGTTTCCAAAAATGTGTGGAAAATGAGGAAGGTGCGATGAGCACATTGAAGCCATTTTGGTGTCGGTTGTGTTGGGTCCGACAGTTGAGCTAGTAGACTATTTTGAAATGTAACAATTTCTGTACCAAATTCTAAAATGAATTGTAGTATGTTTTAATGGCTACAAGAATTTGGTAGAATGTTGAAGGATGCAAACTAAGTTGATTATGAGGGCAATCTAAGCCTGTGAAAAAATAGAGTTTTGAATGTAACTTGTTACTGTAATATAAAGTCACTCGGGTGGTGGGTTTTTTTCCCGGAAGGGTTTTTCACATTAAACTTTATTTTCTCTATGTCTTGTGTCTAATATGTTTGATAATTTACGTAAGAACCAACCTTACAGCAAGATTGCCAAAACACACAACAAGGCTAAAATTTTGGAATAAAACACCACATAATACAATGTTGAAATAAGATAAATCAAGCATTTCAATATATAAAAATGATTAATCAAGGTTAACAAACTATTAACTCAAAGTACAACTCTTAACACAATGTTGTTCATAAATAAGAGCACAATTAGTTAATAAATAATTCAGCAAAAATGAAGTCACTAATTTTGATGAAAGAATCATTACATCATATGAATTGAGGTGTTGAAACACCATGATTAAACATCACATGTTAAATCACAACTTGAAGAATGACACATTACTAACTTAAAGTTTACAATATCCAATATCCAATAATTAGGATTACATGAATAGAATGATACCATACATCATTGTTAAGATGAAGGTACAAGACCTTATGATAGGTGTTGTAATTTGACAGGTGTTTTGAAAGTACATCCAGTCTCCAAAGCCTTCGGACGTGATCCATCTGCTAACTAAGATGGGAGTGTGGCCTAGGCACTTTTACCTTGCCAACCACAGAGTGATTACTCCCTTGGGATTCTTCCTGACATGAAGAATACCCCGACCCTAGCACAAGAAGCCTAGCTTCCCAAAACAAGATGGATCAAATGGATTTGGTGTAGTCGTGAAACATACTACATGCAATCCATGTGCCTAGCAGCCTAAACATGGAATGTGGCAAAGAAAAGAAAAGATAACTATATCTCTACCCATATGCAATGAAAGAAAAATTGTAATGCATCTACCCACATATACATTTCTTTTAGAAATAAAGCATATCTTCACATAGTTAATGAACATAGCTCAAAATAGTTATACCAAAAGCCATGAATGTGCAAGAAGGAAATACAGCTAAATCAACTACTTGGTTTTGAATTCAAAGCCTACATTTCCATAGCAAGGGTTTATAATCAAGATTTACTTACTAACAATAATAATCAATCCAAAAGCTTCATTCTAGACAAGAAGTTCATTTTCTAACAACAAGACTTGAAAATGGAAGAAACTTATGTGGAAAAAGAGATGTGAACCTAGGATCTCTTCACACCTAACCTAGCCCTTCCTATCCTTGGTCGCCAATGATCTCCCTTAAATCCGATTCCCTTCTATCTCCTTCACAAGTGATCATATAGAATACAAGTGCTATAAGATTCACATGGAGCGTCAATTATCATAGGCAGATTTTTTCATTAACAAGCATGATTTTCCCTGAGATTTATTGGAGGTTTTTCACTTCTCCAAGCTTCTTCTCCTGCTTCCCAATGTTTCCCCCATTAATATCCCTCTCTTCCACTTCCCCCCTTTTGTAAATGCTTCATCAAAACCCTAAATTCCCTCCTCAACCTCCTCCCATCTCCACTCGTGATAACTCCATGTCGTTCAAAAATATATGAGAGTAATGGGTGAAATAATCATGATATAGAAACGGAAAGTTAGAAAATTCACTAGCAACAAGTATTAATTCATCATCCAATCAATAATTTAAGATTATTATTTTTTAATACCTTTGCATAATCAACTATTGAACATTATATATTCAACAAAAGAATACTGTAAACCTTCACATTTTAAAGATGCCTTTCTAAAGAAATAATTAGAATTTGCGTCCATTTGATCTTATAGCAGGAAACTTTTAAATAATAACATTTCAAAATAATTCAAATCATCATGAAAACTAAGTGCATATGTGTGTGTGGCTATGAGACCCCATCGATGCATCCCCTTCCAAGAGGCTAACCCCCTCTACCTCAACCACACTCTCATCTCATCGATCCTGCAACCACTCAAACACTTGCAAACAAAATTGAGTCAATATCCATTAAAGAGATAACTAATCGACATTGTACGCATCATAATAACAATGTAATAATTTATGCATCAATACCCACAATGCATCATAATCATGAATGTAACTTATAACATCATCATCTAGAAGTCCATTTCATCATCATAAAATAACGTTATAAGCCTAAGATAATGTTTAACATTAATAACATCACGATAACATTTCAATGGATTAATTATCCATTTAAATCATGCTAATTAACACATTAGATTGTAGAAGTTAAATTATTTGTTAATTAATCCAAATTTAAATCAAAGTTTGACTAGGTCAAAATCAACAAGCTTGCCACATGATCGCCACATAGATAATACAATGAAAGTCACAAGATGAGTCATGACAATTTATTTACTTGTTCATCTTTGTTTTAAATTTGTTATTACTTATTTCCTTGTAATTTGACATTCAAAAAGCATTTCTACACCATTGATTTCCTAACACTCCCCCATCCTCCACTTTTGGAAACTAAACTATTATGAAAAAACAGAGCTGTGGAAATCCTCACATTTCAAAATGCTTTTTACAATTCTCTACACCTATTATTCCACCAACACCCCAACCGCACTAGGTTGGGCATTAGTTGCAACTCTAGCTAATCACTACAATGATATTCAAACAATGTCAGTTCCCTCAGATTTGCAAAACCATATATCCAATTTGGCACTGCAAACTTCATGAATGAAAGAGTTTCTAGTCTTTCATTACTACCATTTTCTCTAGAAGTTCTAATATTTCTATTAGGCCCCGTTTGGTTGCTAGAAGATGAGGGCCAAAACTGGGTTATCAGGGGTAAAACTAGGTTTGGCAGAAAAACATGGGCGTTTGGTTGGTTAAAATTATAACCTGGTTTTCATTTTCATCTTCCAATTTTGGTCAAAAATTGGAAGATGTTTCTTCCAATAAAAAGGTGGAATTCGAAATTAAAACCAGATTTTAAATTTTATGACAGTTTTTTTAATAATATTGTGGGGTCCATGGTATATTCATCTTCCGTGTCAACGAAACGGACCATTGGCTTTCCAAGCCACAAAACCAAGTTTTCAAAAACCTGGTTATAACCTGATTATGCCACAAATTCATCTTCCCCAACCAAACGGAACCTTATGCTCTTATTTTGGATGAATAGATGACGCATCTTCACCGGCCATGAACGGATCCCTTCCAACGCCATGTCATGATTGCTCAAATCCTCTGACTACAGGAATTCGTCCTCTTCCACGGACAGATCCAACCAATTTGATCTGAGCATTCTCAAAGAGACAAGCTCTGATATTCCCTTTGGAATGCGACGTCTAAATCAGCTGAGATAATATATACCTTCTCACTTACTTCACTACCCTTAATATGTTGATCTAAATCTTTATCTAGCTGGAAGACTAATCTCTCTATAGTTGAGAAACAGAGTAAGATTGAGAAATTGAAAGCCATATTGATTTCTCGTACCTTTCGTTAATGTTGTGCTTTTACGCTTGTTTGAAGAGTAATAATGGAATTCAAGCGAATCTTGCTATCCTTAATTCTCTGCCCCATCCTATACTGAGAAATCGACAGCTTACAACTCAACACACATGATTGAGCGTTATTTCTATACTTCGATTCTACAACACATTCCTCACAGGCATCCTCTGCAAGAAAAGAAATAACACAAATTCTCTCCACCCAATGTTTGATATGCTCCCTCTGTTGAGGTTTTTGATCAGCATCTTTGAGAAAACGCTTCAAATATGTGAGGTTGTCACTTCACCACATGAAGTCTTCTCTGAAATACATCACTAGGTTTGTCTCTTCAGCCAGTTTCTGAACAGCCATCTCGACGACACTGTCACAAGCTTTTCCTAGAAGAGCTTCTCCAATTACAAATGTCATTTTACGAAACTAATATTGAACAAATAAAATTTCCTCTTTAACTTTCTATGTACAAAAAACTTAAGTCACCAAAAAAAATCACAAAATAGTTACTAAGCACTCCAAAAACTTGATGAGCTTTCTATAAACTTAATTTTATCTTTTATGACTTAAATTTATTTATTTTATAATTTATAAATTTGTTTCGTATTTACTAGAACATTTGTATTAGTTATATAAAACAGTTATTGAAAATTATTATATTTTAATTAATTGAAATAAAAGTTATTTGTATGAAATTCTTAAGGAAGATAAGTATAGTGAAGAATTTAGTCAATAACTATGATAAAATTGTAATATCAAAATAAAGTCATTTTAAAAGTATCATACAATGGTTTAGTACTGACCTTTAGTTTTAGTATAAATATAATTTTCATTTAATAAATTTATTATTACATATCTTCAATATTATAATTGATAAAAATATTATATAGTTAAAATGTTCTATTGCATCTATATCATATTGGTACTATTATAAATAAATTATAATATCAAAATAATAATAATTTTATAATAATAATATTTTTTACAATAATAATATAAAATGGTATTTCTTAAAAAATTATATAATATAAGCATTTTTTATTTTTTTTAAATCTTTTTAAGTAAGTGAAAAAAATTAATTCTAAAAACTATAATGTAAAAGGTATAAACATCTAAACTGATTTAACTTATGACATACAAATATATTAAATATTAATAAATAACATTATTAAAAAGATAAGTATCATGTCTTACAATGCATGAAATCTGACTCATATAAGAATTAAAATGATATAAATAACATTATTTAACTCTTAAAAAGTGTCATGTTTTACAATCCATAAAATCTAGTTTATTTAAGAGTTAAAATTATTCATCTAATCAAATGATAGAAAAGTATTTTATAAAAATTATCAAGTTAAAAAATTTGCATCTAACTATACTTTTATAATTAAATTTTAAAAAGATAAATTTAAACTTTTATAAATGAATAAGCTTTAATCATAAGTGCATGAAATACAAAAATCATTACAATAGTAGTTAGCCTATGACAACTACTAATAATAGATTTTGATTGATGTATTTTTATATGGATAGAGTTGATTAACCATTTCATTAACAATTTTTTATATATGAATGATATCAATGTTTGTAGTAATTGAAAAATAAATATAATTGTAAATAGATGATTAATATTAACTTAATATAAATAGATGAGAATCGTTAAATAATATTTATTTCAAATAAAAAAATCTTAATTCCAACCAACTTGAATATTAATAGATTTGGATTGATATTTTTTTAATAGTTATAAAATCATTATATCAAATAAAAATTATTTGTTTTAATCAACTTTATCAATAATATAGAATAAATGTGTTTATTCAGAATTTTATTAAATAAAAATATTTATTTCTAAAAATTAAAATATTTCAAATTTTAAATTTTAAAAGATAATAATTAGAAACAACTATTATTAGCCAATAGTTCAATTCTCAAGAACACTTTCAAAAAATATAAACCTCACAATGTAGCTTTCAATTTTTTTATGATTATTAATAGAAATATTTCCAAATATAAAATAAATTTAAAATATAGAAAATGAAAAATAATATGTCTTTTCTTGTAACTCATAAAAGATCAAATAACAAGTTTATTATAACTCATAATATTTATTTCTTCTTATAAAGTAGTAAGAATATGTTTATTAATAGTGTTTTTTTTTTAAAATCTGTAAGTTGATATTTTTAATTATTTATGAAATATTATTATAATTAAAATTAACTCATCTTTTATGACTTCCAATAATAAAAGGTATTTTTTCATAAATGAGCTTACTAATTTATGGGGTCTGAAGATCTTAGATTACAAAACCCTTATAAAAATTGACAAGGAATATCAATGGGTATAGAAATCATTGGAGAATGTAGATTTATCTCTAGAAGATAAAACCAACTTAGAACATTTTCTCAAAGAATGTATAGTGAATCATAAAAATTGGGATGATAAACTCATATGGGGAGCATCCAAAGATGGATCATACAAAGTTAAGTTAGGATACAATCTCATTATCAATTCATAGAGATGGGAAAATATTAATCTCCCTTTGGAATTATGTTGGGATGTAGCATGCCTACCTAAGGCAGGCATCTTCCTATGGGCTGCAATTTAAAATCGGATTCTCACAGAGGACCGATTAACCAAAATGGGTTTCGAAGGTCCGTCTATATGGAGCCTTTGTAAGGTGCACTCTAAGACATCGGAGCACCTTCTTTTCAAATGCCCTTTTGCTCAAGAAAGTTGGTACTAGCTTAAGCATAAGCTCTCTTGGAACTCTCCACTCCCTAAGGATCTACATAGCCATTGTTTGGGATGGCCTATTAAGAACAAGATTAGTGTATATGATAAACTCTAGAATATTTCTCCAGCAATCCTAATGTGGTAGATTTGGAAAGAGAGGAATAGACATTTTTCCAAAATTCAGAATTTAACATGGAATCCTTTTTTAATAAAGTTGAGGCATCTATCACTGAAGTTATGAATAGTCACCTAAGAAAATTGGTAAAAGTGGAAGGGACACTTTCTAAATGGGATGGGATTATGAGTAAGGACTAGAATCACTTGATTAATCCTCCATTATGATACAAGAAAAAGGATCTTATAGCGAGGAAAGAGTGTAAATGGGAAGCACCCCCAAAAGGATGGAAGAAATTAAACTTTGATGGAGCATCTAGAGGGAACCCAAGGAAAGCAGGAATAGGATGCATAATTAGATCAGAAAATGGAGATTGGATCATAAAAAGAGCCAAACCCATGGGTATTGTTACTGATAATATAGTAGAATTAGAAGCCCTTCAAGAAGATTTGAAATTAAGCTTAAAAAATAAGGTAACTAAATTAATTATTGAAAGAGACTCGCAAATCATTATTAATGCTATCAGGAAATGACAGACACTAAACTAGGTGATGAACTCTAAACTTGAAAGAAAATGCAAAGGTAGATAAGTTAGCAAATGAAGTTGTCGAAGGAAAATACTATATGCTTATATCATCTTCATATATTTCAAATTTTGGATAGATTTAATGTGAATAACAATAAGTTTTGTTTATTTTTGCTTACTCTGTGAGTAAACTTTTGTCAAATCAATCGTTGTCATTTCTTATCACCTTTTGATTTGTATCATCATTTTAGGTACCCGCATTTGGTGAAATACTATTTTTTAATTATTCAAATTTGTGGTAATAATGTTCTACCTTTTCCCATATCATGCCTAATCATGATTATTTATTAGGTGGAGTGTTCTGCATTAATCATTTTTTAGAGTCATGTGATTTTCTTTTCCCTATTTAGGTCTCAATTTGTTTCTACAAGTTAAGTATTTATCTGTTTCTTAGTTTTTGAGTTTTAATGGAGTTTTTTATTTCCCTCTTTCACTCTTTGGAAGTGTCGACTATGGCTTTTAGAGGGTCAATAAAATAAGAAAGCTGGAATCGACTCCTCAATCCTATGGATGATGTGTCTAGGTTTTCTCTTTCTTGGGCAATTAGTGAAAAATCATTCAATTATGACTATACTTGGTGCACTGATAGTTCATTTATCTACTCATTTATAGGATGTATGGCTAGGGAAAACATTGATAAAGGGGAAATCATCTGATTATGCTATAATGTATTTGACCTAACATGGTTGGTTGGCTTGGAAAATGGGGTGCTTAGCATCGATGAGAAGTTGTGTATTCTACTCCCTAAAGTATACATGGATTACCCCCCAAGAGGTCTCATGCATGCCAAAGTAGCAAGGTGTCTATCCTTATATATTAGGGATAATATCCAACTTTTTACATCCTAGCCTAAAATGGAGGCTAGTATCAACTTCCTTCTTAGATGGCAAGGAATCAAAGGAACCAAGTAAGGAGTGGCTTGTCAAGTTTCTCCAAATTTTTGAAGCCTTTGTTGAACCAGATATCACCTTTAAGGATCTGGATAGGTTGGAGTTCATGCTGCCTCATATAATCAAATCTAGCAAAGAACTCATGGCATATGTTTTTCAACCTGGTTCACAGGCGGATGATGTGGACAAAGCAAAAGATATCCTAATGGTCTACTGGAGGAAGGAGGAAGCTCAGAGCTAAACTCTTCATGGTGTTTGGTGTCCTTAGCTTTTTAGGTTTATTTTGGTCTATTCTTCTTTGTCTATTTCCTTTTGCCACCGGTTTAGTTCTCTCTCATTCTTTTAGTCTTCTCACTAGTGGTCCCTAGTAGGTTCCCTATTTGTCCCTGGTTTTTTTCTGGTTTTCATCCTCATTGTAAATATTCATGGTATATATTCAGGCAGGAGGTTGCATCTTGTACAGTAAATATTATTATTTATGGAATACTATGATGGTTTTATTGTGTTATCTTGTTCTCTACCTCTTGGTTCTAGATAGATTTTGGCTTCTCTCTTTTATCCTTGCTCTGCTTTATTTTTTGTTCTTACTTTAGTTTCTTTCCTATGGTTATCTTTTTTCAACATATTCCTATGATGGAAGTATTTTTGATAGATGGATTTTGGGATTTGTATTCTGGTTATTAGTGGCAACCTAGTTATTAGTTTCTCATGCATGAAAAACTTAATTATCAATCAATCAATAGGCCTTTATGTAATATCTAATTTGGGGAGGTGATCAATTGTTGTCAGGATGGTATATCTTGCACTTTTCTCTATTTCCCCTACGTTATATACAAAGTTGGATTTAAAGAGATTTAGTTAAATACATTAAGTTAAATCAAAAGCAGCCTAGATGAATGATCATTTAGAATAAGGATTACGTAATTAACAGTTTCTTTAGGTATGCAGTATATTATTTAATAAATTTTATAAAGACAATGTATTAAACTCCCTTTTGTTTAAATCCAACCTAGTCGTGCTCATTGTTTTAAGCCAATTTTTTAGAACTTTATAAAGGTTTTAAGCTTTTCTATTCACTTTGTTCTCAATTTAAATTGTTTAAGTATATGTCTTCATAGATGATAATCATTTTCATACAAATAATACTAATCACAAAATAAGTTTAAAGTGTTTGTGAATGTAGAAAGATAGCAAAACACAATATGATCAAAGCATAATGCACTATAGAGCCGGAAAGGATGATCCTAAATTAAATATTGATACTACAACAATTGTAAAGGGTGGCCTAGCCTTCAATATAGCTTTATCAAAAGATGTAGAGATTAATATAAGTTAATGATATTTATAACATAAATTTGTGTAAAAGACTAGGGCATGCCCCTTTTATATATTATTTAGTATAGGATTACGGTCTCGGGCTAGACTAGAGGTTTTCTTCTCTGTTCTTTCCTACCAGTGCCTATTTGAACGGAGATACTCACTCAATGTAATTTTTTAAGCTCACCTATATAATCAAAGGCTTAGGTTGTTTCCTGATCAAAAAATAAAAAAAAATTTTAAAAAAAAGTTAAATTAAAATAATAATAATAATAATAAAAGGTATTTTTTATTTTATAAATTGAATAAATTTATTTTGTATTTGTTGGAAAAATTGTATTATTCATATTAAAAACTAAATTAAATGTATGTAGAAATTGAGTTTTTTAAATTTATTTTTTTTAGAAAATTGTCATAATTTATTTAATTACAATCAAATTCATTTGTATTAAGTTCTTAATGAGGATAAGTTAAAATGAAGAACTTAATCAAAGATTATGATTAAATTGTAATATCAAAATTGATGTCATTTTAAAAATAGATTTTGATTGATGTATTATTATATTGATGAAGTTGATTAACAATTTTATTAATCAAACTACATGAAAAATCTATACGTATGTGTGTAATGAAGTTGAATAATTTTTTTACGTAGACAATTAGTATTAGATTAATTGAAATAGATAATAATCATCCCTACTAAAAATTTAAATAATATTTATTCCAAACTAAAATATCCTAATTCCAACCTTCTTGAATATTAATAGGTTTGGATTATTAAATTATTTTACAAAATAAAAAAACATTAATTTTAATCAACTTCTTCAATTTAGACTTTAGTTATAGGAGATCATGTGTTATCATACATGTATATTTTTATTTATATGTGATTCAATTCAAATCTATGCAATCATTCCTACGTTGGATGAAAGGGTTCTATTATACAGTGATAGACATATTCACTAAACTAAGTTAGCATACTTTGCTAGATCTTAAACGTTGTCAAAAGTTCATTGTAACTACCTTTAACATGTCTTCGATATTGATAAGTAGGGAAAAAGGGATGGGTTGAACTAGAATACATTCAACATCTTCATAGATCTATAGTCTAGCTATGTCATCAGCCTGCATTCTTCCAGTATTTGAGGATTCTTTCAGTGATTTTCCTCAATCTTCATCATTAGCACTAAAAAGGAAAAGAATTATTCTTGTAATTTCCCTAACCTCCATCATTGCTACAGGAAAAAGATGATAGAAAAATAATAGAGCCATGAATATGATGTCAAAGGTTGTGATCTTATAGCCTTGTCAATATCTTCTTTAGTGGCCTATATTGTGATTATTATCCCACCATTCTAGGTTACAACATTTTAAATGTTCTTCCTTCAATAAAAATAATTTTAATAAAAAATAATATTCATATAGATATGGAAGAGTGGTCAATTCAAGATGAATCCTCAAAGTCCATGTTGAACAATTCCATGTATTTTGGATGGGAAGATAAACAATCACAGGGGAAACCCTAATATGTAGAGTATAAGACCATACCCTCTTTTCAGACCCTAACCTTAGGATAAGATAGTTGTAGGTTTCTCTAAGGAGTAATATGGGTGTCAATCATGCCATTTTCCAGCTACTTTCCAATTTTGGCCATTGATTGAATTTATTCAACTTCAATGAAAATGTATTGATGGATCAACAGTAAGAAATGGAAATAAAATTCGATGATTTTTTAATCATCATTTTTTCATATGCAGAAGCTTCAAAATTCTAAACTATATAAATTATTTCTGGTATGTAGAAGCTTCAAATTGTTTTTGGTATATAGAAGCCTCATGATTTTAGACTATATAAATTTAAGTAGTTTCTAGAAGAGTTAGAAACTTTTTGGTGCATTTATTTGTAATGAAAAATATTTTTTTCCTTACTATTTTTCATTTCAACCAACAAGGATAAAGATAATTATCATTTTTTATATTTAAAAAATATAAATAGATTGACAAACATAGGAAATATGCATAATTTCAAAAAAAAAACTTAAATATTATTGACTAATGTAATATGGCTATCTACATTGAATCAGTGTGTAAGTATCCTAGCATAGCCAAAAACTAATAAAGTGAAAAAAAAAATTTATAATTAGCCAATTGACATTATTAATTTGGCATCCTAGTGCAATGAAATAAATATGAAAAAACTATGGTTGTGAATCACTCAAAAATTCTTTTAGCAAACAAGCCACCAATGATATATGTAAACCCACATCACAAGGAGTAAATCTAAAAGTTGAGGTGGGATCCATAGGCAGCTATATTCCAAAATTTGTTCTTTCCATTTCCCATTTCCTAGTCGATTGCAACATGCTTTTTCTAGGTGTTTCCTCAAATTTCCCCCTCAGACAACTTGTATTACATCAATCTCTGACAAAGTCAAGTCATTGTTAAAGAAAAAAGCATTGTTGATTAGGAGACTAAAGATTTGTTGTTCAAGAAAAAAGGATAATCTTAAAATGATAAATAACTGAAGAGTGGCATTTACTTTGTGATATTGTTAAAGCTTATGAGTTTTTAGTTTTAGGTTAAAGTTGAAAAGTTATTTAAAAGTTTATTAGGGATTAAGTCTTATTGAGTGCAAGGTTTTGACATCATAAGTGATGCTAGTTGGCATTCTACAATGAGGTTGGGATTGTCCTTTAATCTTCTTATTTCATATCAATAACTAAAACAACTTTTCCAATGAAAAATCATCCATCATGTGTGTGTGTGTGTGTGTGTGTGTGTGTGTGTGTGTGTGTGTGTGTGTGTGTGTGTGTGTGTATGTATATGTATGTATATATATGTGTGTGTGTGTGTGTGTGTGTGTGTGTATGTATGTATGTATATATGTATGTGTATGTATATATATATATATATATATATATATATATATATATATATATATGTATGTATATATATGTATGTATACATACATATATATACATACATATATATACATACATATACATGTATATATATATACATGTATAGGTATATATATATATATACATGTATATATATATGTATATACATATACATGTATATATATATACATGTATATGTATGTATATATATATATATACATATACATGTATACATATACATATACATGTATATGTATACATATACATGTACATGTATACATATACATGTACATGTATATGTATACATGTACATGTATATGTGTACATGTATACATGTACACGTACATGTATACATGTACACATATACATGTACATGTATACATATACATGTACATGTATATGTATACATGTACATGTATATGTATACATGTACATGTATATGTATACATATACATGTATATGTATATGTATACATGTATATGTATATATATATATATATACATATACATGTATATATATATACATGTATATATATATATACATGTATACATATATACATGTATATGTATGTATATATATATACATGTATATATATATACATGTATATGTATGTATATATATATACATGTATATGTATGTATATATATATATATATATATATATATATATATGTATATATATATGTATACATGTACATATAGATATATGTGTGTGTGTGTGTGTTTGTATGTATGTATATGTATATGTGTGAGGCCTTGCTCTGATCCATCATATCACATCGGATACATTTTATTTTGACACATTATGACTCGATATGTTTAAGAAATTATTTGATGGACTAAACATTATCTATATTATTTATGTCGTGTGATGTTTTACTTTAAAACTGCTTAATCGTGTTATTTGATGTTTAATGTGTAGGCATGCATTATGATGATGTATTTCAATAAATGATTCAGAATTATGAATATGTTAATACCTTAATTATGCAATTACTAATGATTAAATATGTGTGTAGAAATGAGAAAGGTTATTTAAATGAAAGTTTTAATGTTTTGATCAATGTAATTATGCAAATTTGGTTGAAATATATGAATGTGATGTTATTGAACTACTGATATTCGAGTTGAGTGTGTAGGATAATTAACCATGGAATTAATCAAAAATTTGATAATTGACCCTATGTGAAAACTATAAGACTAAGGTTGAATCTAGTAAAGTGATTTGAATCTCATTGTCAAGTGTTTAATTTGTATCATAATCTGAATATATGTGTATCATTCTTTATTTTGTGACATCTCAAATGTTAGGTAAAAGTAAATCTTATGGTGTCACTTGACACCCGTTGTATGCATATGTGTACTAACATGTCAATTTAGGGTTAGAAAAGTAACCTGTTAAACTAAGACTAGTTTAGTTAGTAATCTAAATTAGTTCCCTTAATTAGGGTTTAGTGGAAATGTTACATCCTTAGGTTTTTAAAGACCAAATATTTCAAACTAGTTGTATAGGTCATTGTTAGGATAAACTACGGACAGAAATAAAAAACTACATGCAAATATAACCAATAACAGAAAATAATAGAACACACAGAAATGAACACAAGGCACCAAGATTTAACTTGGTTCACCCAATCCCTGGGCTACGTCCACCAAACAGCAAGTCCGATCTTATTACAATCCAGTGATTACAACCTGATTACAATCCGTAATCCCTTACAGCTCAATACCGCCGCAAGAACCAATTTCGTATCACAACATGAAAAATACCCAACCCTAAGCCCTTTTATACAAGTATTAAACCGCTTTAGGGTTATAACATGTCGGCCATATGTCGGCCATAATATGTCAGCTACTGCCCAAAAAAAAAAATTCACTATTTATGAAGTATGTACAGTACTTTCCTGATCAGTCACCACAGTCTAACAATCTCCCACTTGGGGACTGATCAGGCTCCACACTAAAAAATAATCTCCCACTTGGAGACTGATCCTGTAGCAATACCACTACCACATGGGGCTCCCACTGGATCAAACCATCCTGGACTCTATTGTTATTTTATTCATTTTTAGTCTAAAAGACCAATCGAAGCTGAAGAGGAGTTCAGCTTCTCCCTTGTTACAACCTTTGTCAACATATCTGCTAGATTGTCATTGGTATGTATCTTCTCCAGCTTTAACTGTCCATCCTCCAAAACTGACCGAATGAAATGGTACCACAACTGTATGTGTTTGGTCTTAGAATGCAGAGCTGAATTGTTAGCAAGATGAATGGCACTCTAACTATATGTGAACAAATAATTATCCTTCTAAGGATGTCCCAATTCTTCCAAGAAGAACTGAAGCCATATCATCTCTTTGGCTACCTCTGTAGCAGCAACATACTCTGCCTCTCTAGTGGAGAGAGAATTAATCTTCTGTAACCTAGAATCCCAGCTCACGGCTGCCCCACCAACAGTAAAGACATAACTTGTAGTACTTCGCCTGGTATCAATATCCCCAGCCAAATCTGAGTCAACATAGCCCTGTAAATCAGTAGTAGAGCCCCCAAAGTGTAAACACTTATTGGATGTTCCTCTCAAATATCTAAGAATCCACTTGACAGCATTCCAATGCTCAAATCCTGGATGACTCATATACCTGCTAATGACTCCCACTGCATGTGCAATATCTGGCCTAGTGCATACCATAGCACACATCAAGCTTCCTACAGCTAAAGCATAGGGTACCTTGGACATCTTATCCTCCTCTTCTTGTGTCTTGGGACACATTTCCTTAGTCAATTTCAAATGACTGGGTAAAGGTGTGCTGACAGCTTTAGCATTCTCCATAGAGAAACGTTGCAACACCTTCTCAACATAATCAGCTTGAGATAGCGTCAATGTTCTGTTCTTCCTATCTCTACAAATCTTCATACCAAGGATTTTTTTTGCTGCCCCCAAATCCTTCATAGCAAATGCATGTGCTAATTGGCGTTTCAGCCCCTTAATATGATCCATGTTAGACCCAGCTACAAGCATATCATCAACATATAAACATAAAATAATGTAGCTATCATCATCCAACCTTTGAAAATAAACACAGTAATCTGAATGACACCTATTATATCCATGCTCATGCATAAAACTGTCAAATTTCAGATATCATTGCCGAGGTGCTTGCTTCAAGCCATATAGACTTTTCTTCAATTTGCACACTAAGTTCTCCTTACCTTTGACCTCAAAACCCTATGGCTGAGCCATATATATTTCTTCATCCAAATCACCATGAAGAAAGGCTATTTTAACATCCATCTGCTCTAAATGCAAATCTTCAGTAGCCACAAGACTTAAAACAATACGAATAGGAGTCATTTTAACAACAGGAGAAAATATCTCGTCAAAATCAATTCCCTTTTTCTGTGCAAATCCTTTTACAACTAACCTGGCCTTAAATCTTTTCTTACCTCCTTCCTCTTCTTTCAACCTGTAAACCTATTTATTCTGTAAAGCCTTTTTACCTGCAGGCAACTTGCACAAATCCCATGTCTTATTTTTCAGTAAAGAGTCCATTTCATCTTTCATTGTAGACTCCCATTGAATCTTAGTATCCACCTGCATAGCTTCATCTTTACTTTCAGGTTCACCAGCATTAGTAAGTAAAATACAATACAAAGAGGGAGAAAACCTTTGTGGAGGTCTAATTTGCCTTGTTGACCGTCTAACATTCACTGGTGTGTGTGGTATTTGTTGTTGCAGTTGTTGCACATCATGAGGAATGGCTGGAACATCAGCTTTTGGAGTATCATCCAGCACTACATAATCATCTTCTTTCTTCTCATGTTGCTGCAACAGATCTTTGTACAACACTTTTTCATTGAATATGACATCCCAGCTTCTTATAATTTTATGATTTTCAAAATCCCAAAGCCTATAGCCAAATTCATTAATGCCATATCCAATAAAGACACATTTCTTTGATTTAGCTTCTAGCTTGGTTCTATTTTCAGAGTCTATATGAGCAAAAGCTTCACAACCGAAGGTCTTGAGAAAAGAATAACTCACCTTCTTACCAGTCCATGCTTCCTCTGGAATACCATAGCCCAAAGGAGTAGAGGGACCTCTATTAATCAAATATACTGCAGTATTGACAGCCTCCACCCACATGTGTAAGGGCAACCCAGCATGCAACCTCATGCTCCTTGCGCGCTCCATTATAGTCCTGTTCATGCGTTCAGCCACTCCATTTTCCTGTGGAGTCCTTGGAACAGTTGTTTGTCTATGAATACCATTAGTGGATCAATAATCTTCAAATTCATGACTGCAATACTCACCACCATTATCAGATCTAAGACATTTTAATTTCTTACCAGTCTCATTTTCAACCAAGCATTTCCATTTCTTAAAAGTTTGAAATACATCAAATTTCTGTCGAAGGAAATAAACCCATACTTTTCTAGTTGTGTCATCAATAAATGTAACATAATAATGAGAGCCACCAAGGGAAGATACATGGGCTGGTCCCCATACATCTGTATGCACAAGCTCTAATTTCTCCTTTTTGTTTTCCTTCCCTATCTTTACAAAACTCACTCTCTTTTGTTTTCCATACACACAACTTTCACAGAAATCCATATTCACACATTTTAGACCTGGTAAAACTTTCCTTGAATGAAGTGCTTTCATACCTTTCTCACTCATGTGCCCAAGTCTATTGTACCACAGCGCTGTATCAGAATCTACAGCAGCTATTTGTTCTCCCTGCTCAACTGCAGTAATTGTTCCTGAATATTCATTTTTTTCTGAAACAATCAAAGTAGAAGGAACAATATGACCTGTACAAAGATATAAGGTGCCTACTTTCACACCTTTTGCTACTACAAGGGAACCTTTTGAAACCTTCCAATTTTTATCATTAAAAGTAACTACACAACCCTCATCACCGAGTTGCCCTGCTGAAATTAAATTTCTACTTAGTTTTGGAACATGTCTTACCTCATGTAGTAGCCAATGATTCCCATTCTACAACTTAATCTTAATTTTTCCCTTTCCAACAATCTGACAGGGTTCATTATCCCCCAAATAAACAAGCCCAAAATCCCCTTGGACATAATCAATGAAATAACCTCTATGAGGTGTAGCATGAAATGAAGCACCAGAATCTAAAACCCATGAATCATCAACACTCTCTAAAGACAGAAGCAAAGCATCCTCTTCGGATTTGTTACTTACCACATTTGCCTCCTTGTCGCCATCTGATTTATCTCCTTCATTTTTCTTTCGATTCCAGCAATCTTTCTTTTTGTGCCCTGGTTTCCCATAGTACCAGCAATCATTTGGTCCTCTCGATTGAGACCTCCTCCCCTTTGACTTTCCTCTTGATTTCCCACGATTTCCAGAGTTACTTCCTCTTTCAGTCGTTCTGCCCCTGCTTTGTGCATTTAAAGCACTTCTTGATGTAGATCCACCTGAGGATTTTCTACGAGTTTCCTCACTTAAAATAACACTAATCACATCATCATATTTTAGTGTACTAGATCTAGGAACAGA
This sequence comes from Cupressus sempervirens, assembly GCA_028749045.1. Lineage (NCBI taxonomy): Eukaryota > Viridiplantae > Streptophyta > Pinopsida > Cupressales > Cupressaceae > Cupressus > Cupressus sempervirens. The sequence continues at coordinate 525,064,022 of CM053789.1, read as the reverse complement.
ATTACTCACTGCCATTACCAAGCCATTCCAGCTTTCAGGCAAAGAACACAAAATCAAGAGAGCCCTAATTTCTTCATCAAAATTGATACCCACAGAAGATAATTGACTAGTAATAGTATTAAACTCATTTAAATGATCTGCAACAGATCTACCTTCTGCCATTTTCATATTAAATAAACGCTTCATGAGAAATACCTTATTTGAAGCAGAGGGCTTTTCATACAGTGTCGCTAGGGTTTTCATCAAATCTTCTGTCGTCTTTGCTTTTGTAATATTAAATGCCACCGATGGTGCCAAGCATAACCGAATGCTTTCGAGTGTCTTTCTATCCAAAAGATCCCATTCAACCTCTGACATAGTTCCCTGATTCTTGGCTTTTCCTTCCAACTGCTTCCATAAATCCTTCTGATATAAATAGTCTTCCATTTGCATCTTCCATAACTGGAAGTTTTGCCCATTAAACCTGTCAACCCTCAACTTACCCTCATCTGCCATCGCTCCCACTCAACTGTGAGACTCCCACTTAACTGTGAGACTTTCCTGCAGAGGATAACTGAAAGACAACCTTGCTCTGATACCACTTGTTAGGATAAACTACGGACAGAAATAAAAAACTACATGCAAATATAACCAATAACAGAAAATAATAGAACACACAGAAATGAACACAAGGCACCAAGATTTAACGTGGTTCACCCAATCCCTGGGCTACGTCCACCAAACAGCAAGTCCGATCTTATTACAATCTAGTGATTACAACCTGATTACAATCCGTAATCCCTTACAGCTCAATACCGCCGCAAGAACCAATTTTGTATCACAACATGAAAAATACCCAACCCTAAGCCCTTTTATACAAGTATTAAACCGCTTTAGGGTTATAACATGTCGGCCATAATATGTCGGCTACCATGTCGGCTACTACCCAAAAAAAAAAATTCACTATTTATGAAGTATGTACAATACTTTCCTAATCAGTCACCACAGTCTAACAGTCATAAATTGATCCTAGAAGCCAAAATTAGTGTAATTCAAGTGCCCAAGTGTATGGGTTAGGAACCTTTTCCACCATTCTAGAACTTCCTAGCAACATTTATAACCCCTAAAATATCTCAATTTCCCTTTGTTGCGAAAATGGATCATCTCCATGAGATTACCCAAGATTGCACTCCTTCTAAGAGGTTGCCTTTATGATAGGGACAAGTGGGAAGACCATAGGAGGCTTAAATTCAATATTAGAGTTATTGCTATTTTGGGTAGATAACTTTAGAGGCTATTTAGGGTCCCTTAGAAGAGTTGGAAGTTGTTCACCCATTCTCTACATTTAGAGAAGTCAAGTTTAGAATTGCAAGAAGGAGAGGATTTAGCTCATCTCAAAATTCATTTCCATAATTCCTCTGTGAAGGTAGGTTCTCCATTGCCATGGTTATGCCCTTTTGTTTATTTCTTGTCTATATAAAATTCTTGCATATTGTAGTATGTGTGTTTGTATCATGTGAGGGATGGTTATTGTGGTTTTTTATTTTCTTTGCTTCATTAGTTTTTCTCTTTTTTTTGTTGGGGAAATTATGAAGGGTGTGTTGGCATTACTCACCCTTGGATTGGGAAAAAGTGGTCATGTACAGGGAAGGGCGTAGTTGGACTCTAGGTCAGTGCAAAGTAGGCAAGGTGTTATGCGTCCTTGCTTGTCATTGAAAATTTGAGATTGTTTTGGGGAAATAAGGAGAGAAAGAAATGGAAGTATATGTGATTTGGTAGCCTTGGAAGAGGCATATGATTTGTGTTCTTCATTGACATCTCCTACCTGGAAAAATCTAACTTCTCACTATTCATAGGTTCATTATGAAACCTATTGTGCATACCTTGGATGGGAATTATATGTTGATTTATTTCATTGTGTTTAGTTTTTGAATGTCACTTGCTCGGTTACTAATTCTCCTAGTTCAGCAGGTGGCCTTTTGGGGCCTAAAATGGGAGGTGAGTGCTCCATGGTTGTTCTTTATGTTTTGTAAATTGTCTAGATAGGTTCTCATTATGGAGCAATCCTGGTTTTCTTGGGGCACTAATGGTGTTCTTGATATCATGTTATTGGAGGTTTCTCCATTGTAATACCACCTATTGTATTGTATATCCATGTTGAGAAAGATCATTAAGGAAATGGATTAAATGTTGTTACTTCAATGTTTATAAATAGAAAATTTAGTTATTGTATGAAATAACAAAGTTATGTAATCAAGTTTTATTAAATTGTAAATCATACCTTACTTTCAATTATATTGCTTTGCAAAAGTTCAAGTTGATAACTCTATACTTTCTCCATGAAATCTTGGATTAAATTTATTGTGTACGAGAGTATTAGGAGGTGGATGTATGAGTTACTTAATCTATATATGTGAAGAAAAAAACCATCCTTAAAATCATGTGATAAAACCAATGTTTGATTTAGATATGATCATCTTACTTGCATCTTAAAACCTTAGCTTGTATAAATTCTATTAAATCAATGAACTTTACCTTATGTTGTAATATATGTAAACTATCTAAACTCACTCCTAACTTGGATATAAAATTTATATCAATATTGCATTTACAAAATCACTCAATAAAATGGACATATATCAATACACTATGCCACTATAAAAATTTCTAAAGGGAAACCAAGTACTTTGAAGGAGAAAAGAAAACTAATAATTTTCATATTTGAGAGAGCCAAAATACTCTCTGGAAAATGTATGGGAAGATTTTTAATTCTCATTTGTAATAGTGAATATTCTCTAAAGATGCTTATTAAATAAATTAGATAATTTAATATAAAAATTGAAATAGATAAAAAAAACAAATCAACCTTCAAAAATATCTAGTGTGACCACCTTTTCCCTCCAAAAACTTTACCCTTACTAAGCACTCCATTACTCTTCCATGTGCTGATATTATCCTTGACATGTGTGAGTGGGTATCCACCATGGACTTGACTTGATAGGAGAAGTGGACGTTGGAAGGGGTTTGATAAATTTTAAAACTTTAAAATAGCACCTTTAACTTTAATGCCTCCCCTCCCTTTTTGGATTCACATTTTTTCTTGGGAATTGACATGTACCTACAACCTGAGGTCACACCCCAAGTACCCTGCACCTCACCTCTCCTCTCCCCAAAGTTGGACACATCTTTTGGTGCAAGGATAGAAAAGGATTTAAACTATTAAATGGAAAACCTTTTTAATTCAAACTCACATGTACTCCCCCCCATGCTCATGCATTTACCAAGGGAAGGACATTACTTTACCTTGGGGTGCAAATTTCAGGTTTGGAACAGAGTGCAAGGACATTGGGGACCACCCATGTCCTAAGAGGAAGGGTAAGCCAAGTGTCCAAGTGGTCATGGGATAGTGGGTGTAGGGTTAGTTAGTTAGTTAGTTAGTAGGTTAGTATTATTTTAATGGTATTTAGTAGTTAGTACTATGTTTATGATATAGTCCATTTTTATTTATTATTTTCTTAATAGGTTTAGTTAGTAGCAATAAAGGTAAATTGAGCATTGATCTTTAGATTGATGGGTTAGTAGTTAGTAGGTAAATGGGTTTAGGAGATAGTTAGGAGTTGATGGTTTAGGTTTAAATATGTTTGTTTCAGATATTGGGAAATTGTATTTTTATATTTATAATATTATAGATTTAATTAAAGTTTGTAAAATGGTTAGGGGATATTAATCTTTAGGTGCAATGTTAGAGTTAAATTGGGATAGTGTCTTAGTGAGGTAAACTAATGTTTTTTAAATGTATGGGTATATGTATAAATAGATTTAAGACAAAAAATAAATCCAAACATTTGAGTATTCTATTAAATATCTAATTATTTATAATGTTAATATTTATTAGTGTTTTGGTTAGGAAGAGTTATCGGGTCATTAACGTTCCTATAATGTTCAAAGGTGTTGTAAGTCAAGTTGACTAAACATCCCAATTTAGTAAATTGGATTATGGTTTGAGAGTGAAATGGATGTTGTATGTAAATTACTCGATGAATATATAGATGTATTAATTAATTTATCTTTAAATTTTGATTAATTGGGAACCAATATTAAGGTTTTGGATCACTTCCTAAGAAATGTAGAATTAGTTCACCTAGGGAAATTGTCTGACATAACAAAATGAATATATGGAATCATGTCAAACCTAATATGTACTATGTATTTAGTCAAATATATTAATTTTAATTTTAATAACTATGGAACCCTAATGCTTCCTCAAATATGATGTCACACTTTAACTAGAGTTTTATCAAACCGAATTATGTAACCCAAACTAAGTGTTCCTGTAGCACTAGAACCTAAGGTTTTGTAATGGTGCAGTATATTTGAGATATTGACTCTGCATTATTATGAAATATAATTGAAAACTTACTTCAACTATTTTTCAACTTTCTGTAACATATTCAATTTAGTAGGTGCTAATCATATTTTTATTAACTTTATAAAAAAATGTTGTATTTTTTACCCAATTTTTTGGGCATGACAATATGTATATGTATATGTATATGTATATGTATATGTATATGTATACATATACATATGTGTATATGTATACATATACATATGTGTATATGTATACATATACATATGTGTATATGTATACATATACATATGTGTATATGTATACATATACATATGTGTATATGTATACATATACATATGTGTATATGTATACATAGATAGATAGAGAGAGAGAGAGAGAGAGACATTTAAATTTGATGTTTGTGATTTTCTATTATATCAATTTTTTAAAATCTAATTAAGAAAGAAAGATCATCTTTACTCAAGAGATTGTTTTAAAATAACAAGGTGTGCACAAGTCCACTTGCTACAAGAACATGTAGATGGACTCATGCAAATCAACCAAATTTTGATATCTATGGAGATGACTCAATCAAAAACTCTAGTACCAAGATGATCAAAGGGAAGATGCAAGTATCACATGGAAAAGATGTAAACAAGCCTTACAAGTAAATATTTTTCTCCACTCGAAAATAATTCAGATAGTTGAAACCAGAAGATCTCCACAAAATCCATTGGCACAATGGAAGGGTATTACAGGGCCTTCACCAAGCAATAATAGATCATTCCTACAAATTAATGTGCATCTACACATTGAGAGATTCAATGACAAGAAATTGGAGAGTTCTCTAAAAAAGGGTAAAAATTACATTTGAAGGAGCTTCTTTCAATCCAAACCTTAATCCCAAATTGGATCAAATTCTCTACAAGTTAGTGGGTATAGGAAATCTAAAGACTAAGCTAAAGTACGTAAGGAAGGTAGAACTTGGAAGGGTTGAGGAGATTACTACCTTGCATGAGGGCACTGGACTACATTGAAGAGGCACAACAAATATCACATTTTTGCAACAACAACTTCTACTTTCCACACTGGACTTTTGACAATGAGGTATCCTTTGTAAGTTTTTGAAGAAAAAACTAAAATAAATTATTTGTAAAATTTATTGATATCATATTCAAAAGCGCTCTCCAAATTTTTCTATATTGATGATATTAATGGCATTTTCTGGTTCTTTTATATACCCCTCAATCTATAAGTTATGTGTTCAAAATAAGGGATGGGTTCATGATGGTTATGGCTTATTTATGCAAGCTTGGAAACTAAATTTCAATTCCTCAAAGTTTGATACCAAATTTATTCATTTTGGCTCTAATTCCAAAATTTTCCATTGGAATATAGGAAATATGAAATTCTTGAATCTATGGATAAAAAATTGGGTATATTTCTTAGAATTTATCATCATTCCTACTTGGATCCTATAATGGCTACTAGGATTTGTGTCTTCATTGATACGTCAAAGGCCTTTCCTACTCATATCTCATATGGGAATTTGAAGTAAATAGGTTTTTTGTGGAATCTCCAACCAATGTCTGTTACATGTTTCCACAAAGTACATGGCAATTTACCCATGTGTGTCTACAATTTATCCCACTGGATCCCAAACCTACACTAGAGCATGAAAGTGAATTACCCATACATACTGCAACTACCCAAAAATGTTAATGTGTTCTAGCATAATGTTACAATGTGAAGAATACCCACTTTTTTATAACTCTCTCCAAATAGAAGGTTTTTAGATCTCTTCATTTGGAATCACACATCCAACTAGTATTCATTATAATAAGGATGTTCAATCTATAATTATTGAGGAAATCCCTAAGAGTATGATTCTACAAAGTAATCCATTATATAGTGCAAAGATCAATGGTCAAGCAGAAATGGAGCTTTCTAGGGAATCAATCATGTGTCAATCTACATGGGAATCTCTTCACATGATAGTAGATGACAATAGAGATGTTAGGTTGTTGGGAAAACCCAAAGTACACCCTTTCTCTTCACTAATAATCACAACATTGATGTATGCTAGATGTGGACATCCTCTCCAGATTCCTCCTCGTATGACAGAACCATTATCTAAGGAATTGAAATTTTACCACCTTCCTTTCATGGAGGAATTGACTTCTCCACAATTTTGTCTTTGTAGGAAATTTCATGATAGTGTCATTATTGAAGGAATTGAAATTCTACCACCTTCCCTTCATGGGGTATTTGACTTCTCCACATTCTTTTCTTTGTAGATAATTTCATAAACAATGCCTCCAAAAAAGGCATGAAGAAGGGGGGAAATTTATTAAGGAATTCACACTTTCTACAGAGGATATCTAATTAGGACAAGATAAGAAAAATAAAAGGAAACAAAATCACATGAAGATCACCCTAACATTAGAAATCAACATAAAGGACCTATCTGATCTAGTCATCAACAAGCATATAAGAAGTTGCATGTGCTCCTCAGCTATCATGAGACTAATATCAAGGAATGTTAGAGGAATTAATGCCTTTAACAAAAGGGCTAGCATCAAAATACAAATTGATACAAGTGGAGATCATCTAGTCATTCTTCAAGAAACAATTTTTTCATATGGTTTGGTGCAAGAGACATTTTCTAAATGGAAGAAATGGAAGTTCATTTGAGAATAGGCTCAGGGAGCTTCTGGCAGGTTGGTAGTGTTGTGGAGCCCCAGACTTTTCAAGTGGATGGTATTTCATCATATTTCCATTAGTAGTTAGTCAAGGTTTTGATATTTTTATTTTTAGTTTATGCTACATGATATTTATGCACCTTCATCTACTGATGCAAAATTCAAACTTTGGGAAGCATTAAAAAAAAACACTCCATTGTCTCCCTTCTCAAAATTTTATTCTCAACAGGGATTTCAATGAGATTGTGTTGCATTATTAAAAATAAAGAGGAATATTTCCTCCTCAATTTGTTATGGATGATTTTTATTTTTTCTTTTAGGATAATGCTTTAATAGATGTTCAACCTTCTAATGGTAAGTTCACTTGGACAAAAAAGAGAAAAGGTTATTACAAAATTACAAAGAGGTTGGACATATTTGTTGTCTCGGTTACCTAGAGTGACCCAAATTGGAAAATCCAATTCTATATTTTACCTTTCCTATTCTTAGACCATTATGTCATGTCCCTTACAATTAGTGAATCAGCAAATCCTATCAAAAAGAAACCAATGTTCAAATTTGAAAAGATGTGGTTCAAAAATCCACATTTTCTACAACATCTTAAGCATTAGTGGATCACAACACCTTTTATTAAAACGACACATATGTACTAGCTCCATATGAAATTGCATCATCTAAAACATCATATTTTGAAGTGGAACAAGGAGTTCTTTACAAACATTTTTCAGCAAAGGGAATGAGTAGAAAAAGAGCTCAAGGAGATACATGAAATGGTAATCCAACAAGGTCTTCTTCTCTTTTATATGATAGACAAAAAAATATTCAAGATGAATGGGAATAATTGCAATGTGGAGAGGAAATATACTAGCAACAAAAATTGAGAGAGATTTGGCTCAAAGATGGAGACAAAAACACAACCATTTTCCACAATGCAACAAAAAAAATGTCAATACTATCTTTACTATTCATCATGCTATTTCAGGTGACCCCAACCATGAAGTTGAAGGAATTTCTTAGGAAGGGTTGAGGTTTTGTACAAACTTTTTGGCTCTATCCCGAGATTTATAGGGAAGTCAAATGTAACGCCCCGCTAGGGAACCCAAAAGAAATTAACCTAAAGTTTCACTAAGTTTTCCAAATATATTTTTTTTAAGATAATAACTTAACAACAACAAAATTAATATAGTGGAAGCAATAATATACACATAAAAACATACCATAGAATAGATTACAATTCTTAAGTGTCCCATGATGTTGAATCACATTTAAGTTTAACTAATATTAAAACCAATATATAACACATCCACATTAAAGAATAACTACAAGTCTAAATCTATTTAAATAATATACAATTATCTCAAATGTCACTTGACAATAATCAAAATGCACAATCATCCATTGTATAGGTCACAGGGTATGAAAGGCTAAAAGAATATGCATAACAAAATAGATTACATCAACTCTTAAGATCTAGGAAATAAAACACAATACAATAGGTAAAACCATCCATCATAGTACATAAGAATAGAATGAAAGGAAATGCAGAACAGGGAACTCCAGCCACAACATCGAATTGTTGGATCTCAATGGTAAAAGTAAAAAGCACTACCACCCGACCTCATGGTAACCTAAAAAGGGTCCACTCCCACTGCGTTGATCAGGAGATAGTCTCAAGTCCCAAACAAGATAACAATCCCAAAAGTCAAAAGTAACATCTAGGTCAAGGAAAACCTTAAAGCAATCTAACTCAAGGTACCAAGAAACAAGTGAGACCTAAACCTAGAGGAAACAATGACATGTAAGAAATCTATTATATAAGTGGGCAAGTGTCATTACATGAGCTAACTCTAAGGTTATCCTGGCAGCCTAAGTGGACTCCGACCCTCTAGTGACTCTATGTGGCACTGGTATCCTTTCGTACTAACAAGGCATACTAACGAAGCAAGGTCACAACTAAGCATCCTCTCTACTCCCATCCTAGTCTATACTAGAACTCAAGGCATGGATGAGGAAGAATAATGACTCTTGTTAATTCATTTTACTCTCATTTAATGTAATGTTATCACTTATTAAAATAACCTACAATGAGTTACCCAGATAGCCTCTTTAGGGCTCTGGTCTCGATTGCAAGCCACTTCCCAACAAGACATATAGATAACCTACCCTAATCTCAGTAAAAGTAGGTCTCATACAACCATAAAATACACATCAATTCTTAAACAAGTAACTAGAAAGCATTGAAATATCACTGATCCAAAAATCACAAGCTTCACCAATACGATCATCCTAATCGGACTGATCCAAAACAAGTACACATAAACCAAATCCATGACATCACCAAAAACAATAACTCTTGGCCTCTAACAGACATCCTAAAACTGGTCAACACTCTAAGTAAAGCCCCAAACCCAACCGATAAGAAAGCATACAACTGGTAGTGTAGTTTCATAGTTTTGTTTGATTTTGAAAACACATAGTTTCAGTTAACAGTAAGGTTCATGTTTTCTTTTCGTTGAAAGTTTTTGGTTTGCTATAGTTTACGATTTCTAAAATTTACTTAACATATACAACTTGATAGCACATTAATTCCAATTTGAATTAAATATTATTAGTTTTTAATCAATAATCATTAGATTATTAAAGATAATAATCATTGATTTATTAATAAAATAACTTATATTAGATTATTAATAAAGTAATTATTAATCTAATAAAATAATAACTATTAAAAGAAAATAATAATAATATTGTTAAATTTAACATTTAATAACTATAAACATTTATTAAATTAGATCTAACATTTAATAATAATAGCATTTATTAAATATAACATTTAATAAAAATGTTATTAAAAAATTTAATTTTATATAATTAATAATATTAATAAATGAATTTAAAAAAAAAACTTACCATCTTTTATTTTAAAGCTCGTAGGCTATAGTGTTGTCACAACAACTCTATTGACGCGACAGTAGAGTACTACCTATGGCAGTACCTATTGTAATGGCAGCAAAGTATGTTTGGCTATTGGCAACACTCTGGTCGTCCTGCGAGGGGGTGGGGGGGTGAAAGTAAGGATTGGATGGGGGGTTGGTGGCCCTGCCCACTAACATATATTTATTTTTTTAATTTATTTATTTTTTATAAAAACAAACACTTGCCTTCCCCATTTTTTTTATATTTTTTATAAAAATTGTGAAATTAGATATGATAGGGAAAACCCCACTAACTATTTAGATTTTGCATTTTTAGAAATCAATTTCTCTTCCCAAAGCCTGCCTAATTAAAAACATTCTATTAAATTAATAAAACAAGGGTTTATGAATTCTCGATACTCATTTATAGACAATTTCAAAATGAAAAACAATGAAAATATACAACAAGGGTTTCAATTTAATTATTCATTCATAGACAAAATCAAGAATAGAAACCAATAAATTACAACACGATGATATCAACCAAATCTGAAATTCTGAGAACGAATCTATCCAGACATGAAGAAGACAGGAAATTTAAGAATGGAAATCTACTACACAAATTAACCACAAGATTCTACCTGAATCTGATGCTAATTCAACAATACACGAAGCACTCAAGTATTTCCCTTTCTTTCTAAAAACCTCCTTCTTTGAAATTGCTCCTCCAAAACCCCCAGATTTTTTGAGAAATAAACTCTAAATTGCTAATAAAGAATTTTTCCCCAATTTAGGGCTCTGATCATGCAACCATGCAAAAAGCCCTTTACCTTTATTATTTAATTATATTTTAATATTCATGTACAACCTTTTTGCCATTTACTTAAAATATCTTTATTAAAAAATTTACTTTCTCTCTTTAATTAAATCTTGAGACATTTTTTGATTAAAAAAATTATTAACTTAAGTAATAATAATATTTAGCATTTATTTAAAAATGAACTCCTAAATATATTATTATTAAATTAAATAAATATTATTACGCCCAAAATTAGACTTTAACTATATCTTTAAATTTAATTATTTTATATAATTAATTTCTCAATTAATTAAATATTGAATTTTCCTTTAAAAAATTTCATTAAATTAAATCATTAATTATTCTTTTAGTTTGATTTAATTTTAACAAAAAATAATCACAAACCTACAAGACTAAAATGAAAACCCATAATAAAGTATAGAAAACTAAATCAAACTCAAGGGTTATAATCATGAATATACGTCACTTGATGGATTAGGAAGGTAAAAAACTCATATTCTTACCCTACTTTTTAGGAAAAATGGTTTAAGGATAGGATTCAGACTCAAGATTTATCTTCCCTCTTTTACCATTGAGATACTGTGATATGGTACACTCATCTTGGCAATTCAAGGAGATCGATACTCAGTAATTGTAATCTACATAAAATCCATGCATGTACATACACATATATTCTAAACTAAATAGGTAATGGCAAGAAGTGGTGCATTGTGTAGATCTCGACTAGCAGGTGACTATGACTCCCTCCCTCAACCATATCAAAAACACCATACATAAAATAAAACATACAGATACACCATACACATGCAAGTATGGGGTAAGTATCCATAGAAAACATGTATAAATAATACATCTAACTAACATCATGAAATCACTATCAACAATCTTCATCATCAAGGAATAATCATGCATACATGAAATAACTAGTACCACAGTAATTTCATCATATAATCAACTGAGCATGAAATAATATCCAACAATCTAAAAAACAAATACCACCAATCATCAAACATAATCATAAAACTAGCCTAAAAGAGTTCAGCAATAATAACTAAAAAGTAAACGAGGGGTAGGCACTACATCCACCCCCCCTAGATTTAGGCTTACTCATGGAAGCCTATAAACAAGTAGCGATATAAATCTCATAAACCAAATACATCCTCCCATGTAGATGATGAATCATCAGTAGGGTCCTATTGGACCCTTACTTTCTCTATGGTTTGACCCCTGAGGGTCAAATCCTACTGCTGCAGAATGTGAACCGGCTCCAAAGCTAGTTGTTCATCCTTTACTTGTAATGCATTCCAATCAAGAACATGTATCAAATCAGGAATATATTGTCTAAGTATAGAATCATGGAAAACATCATGAACACAAGCTAGGTTGGGTAGAAATGCAACACTATATGCAACTAGACCTATCCTCTCAAGAATCTCAAATGGTCCCACAAAAAGAGGTGCTAGCTTTGAACCCTTTCCATAACAGATCGAACTCTTTCATGGTCACACTCACAAGAAAACTTTCTCACCCACTACAAGCTTCTTATCCATCCTATGAGCATTGGCATACTTCTTCTGTCTATCATGCATTGTAGACACATGCTCACAAATGTGCACTACCTATTGCTCCATATCTCAAAGAATCTCAAGACCCAACAAGATATGATCCTCAAGATTGTCCCAACTCAAAGGCATGTGGTAAAGACAACCATACAAATCCTGATATGGTGTCATCCCAATAAAACTGTGATACCCATTATTATAAGCAAACTCTACTAGGTGTAAATAGTCCTCCCAAAGAGTTTGTATGTCCATTACATACATCCTCAACATATCCTCTAGAACTTGATTCACTCTCTCAGTCTTACCATCTGTCTCTGCGTGATAAGTTGAGTTGTAGTTCAATTGTGCTCCAAGATCATGTTGCAGTGATGTCCAAAATGTGAATGTGAATACAGGATCCCTATTTGATATGATCTTATAGGGAATACCATGTAATCTCATCATGCATGAAGACATTAGCTACCATGTAGGATGACCACATTGGTGAAAAGTGTGCCACCTTAGTCAACTAATCAACGGTGACCATGATAGCATCATGTCAACGAGTAGTAATAGGAAATCCTACAATGAAATCCAGAGAGATAATATCCTAATTCCATGAAGGAATTAAATTAGGTTGTAAAAGCCCTACTAGATGCTGGTGCTCTTCCTTGACTCTCTGGCACTCAATACATCTACCAAAAAATTGATGATATCATGCTTCATCCCTATCAAAAATTATAGACATCACAAATATGCATGCATCTTCTTGACACCTAGATGTGTTGAGTGAGGTGCATGATAAGCCTCTAATAGGATCAATGTATGAAGCTCATCCAATAGTGGCACATAGATCCTTCCTGAATAGCACAAAAGGCCATCTGACTCCAAAACATAACCTGAAAACCTACCCTCCAATGGTCTTCCCAAGTCTATCTCCATGCTCACCTCCTGATACCAAGTATTTGTAGGAAGTTCCTACATTATATGGCTCCTCAAACCCACACTAAGATTCATAGCTAGTGTCTCATGTCTCCTCTGACTCAAAATGTTAGCTATCATGTTCTCCTTTCCCTAAATATACTTCACCTCGAAGTCATACTCACAAAGGAACTCCATCTAACGCCTCTGCCTAGCATTTAGATTAGGCTGTACGAATATATATTGTAGAATATAATGAAGCTCAAAATGGTGTCCCAACAAGAAGTGTATCCATCTCACTAGGGCATGAACTACCACAAGCTAACTCAAGATCATGTGTAGGATAATTCAATTTTTGATCCTTCAGTTTACACGATTCATAAGAAATCACTTATCCATCCTGCATCAATAATACTCTAATCCCCTCTAGGGAAGCATCCATAGACACCATAAAGTCACCTACTAGATTAGGCATTGCTAATATTGGTGCACTCATTAGAAGCTCCTTGAGCTTCTAAAATGCTTCCTCATATTTCTCCATCCATATAAACTTCTTTCCTTTCCTCTAAAGGGAATTGATAGGATATGCTACTCTAAAAAAGTTCTGGATGAACCTATGATAATGACTGGCTAGACCCATGAAGCTACAAATTTCTAACATGGTAGTGGGTGCAAGCCAATCTACCATTGCCTAGATCTTCAAAAGGTCTATAGAGATACCATCACCTAATATGATATGCCCTAAATAATGTATCTCTGATTGAAAGAAATCAGACTTCACTGAGTTGGCATAAAGTTGATTATCTCTCAAGCACTGCAAAACCAATCATAGATGTTCCTCATGCTCCTTCTAGATCTAGAATATATCAAAATATCATCTAGGAACACAAGTAAAAATCAATCAAGATAGGAATGGAACACTCCATTCATCAAACACATGAAAATTGATGGAGCATCTGTCAACCCAAATGGGACTAATGTGAACTTGTAGTACCTATATCAAGTTTGGAGGGTGGTCTTGTGAATGTCAGCATCCAGAATGTGAAGTTGATGGTATCCTAACTTTAGATCAATCTTGGAGAACATTGTGGCTCCCTTGATCTGATCAAATAAATCACATATCCTTGGTAAAGGATATCTGTTCTTTATCGTCACCTTGTTCAACTATCTATAGTCAATACACAAGTGCAAAAAACCATCATTCTTCTTCACAAAGAGCACCGGTGCTCCCAATGGAGATATATTTGATCAAATACTACCCTTGGCCAGAAGGTCCTCAAGCTATAGGCACAACTCACTCAATTCTTGATTGGTCATCCAACAAGGAGCTCTAGAAATAGGCTCCACTCCTAGAATAAGATCAATGCTGAAATCAATATCCCTCTTTGGAGACATACCCAGAATCTCACTAGGAAAGGCATCCACATATTCCTATAAGATAGGATGGTCTAAAGTCTTCCCTACAAGGTCTTCTTCCTCTAGTTCACTCACCATAATGGCAAACACCTGGCATCACTTACAAAAACTTTTGTTTAATTGCATAGTAGATATCATCCATAGAGATTTAGGTCTCTAGATACCCACAATCTCTGAGTCCTTCCCCTGATCATCTTTACAAAAAATGGCCTTCTTTTTGTAATTAATACTAGATCTATGAGAGCCAAGCCAATCCATACCTAAAACCATATCTTAAGAGCCAAGAGGGATGTACCGAAGGTCTACTAATGTAGCAAAGCCTCCTAGATTTAGTTCACACTACTGCACTAAGGAATATATGGGAACCCTATGGCCTGAGACTAGTTCCACTTGCCAACCCAAGCCCTACTTTACCACCTCTAGATCACATTTAGTAACTATGGATGGTGAGATAAAAGATTTCATAGCACCTAAATCAAACAAGATGGAGAAAGGTGTACCTTAGATAGCTCCCATAGTCTCAACCACGGTCCCCTGATGATCTGCATAACGATGGTCCACCACTGCAAATACTTTGTGAGCTCTACTCACATCTCCAAATATAGGCTCAGCTGCAGCTAGCCTAGAACCTAAATAGTGAGATGTATGTTCTGGGTTATTAGTTATAATGTGTCCAAACTATCCACAAGAATAACATCTTATGCCTCTTCTAGATCCCCTCCCTCCTGGAGGTGTGGCTATCCCTGATAGAAAAAGACTGGTTTCTTTGTGTAAGCTGAGTTTTCTAATTTTTCATATTGCTTTGTGAGTGTTCTGAGTATTAGAATATTAGGACATATTGAAATTTATCCCACCCCTTATAAGTCAAGAAAATAACTCAAATTTACTAAATCCCTTCAATATGTCTGAAAATAGAAATGTAGTGTTTTCAATTCACTTAGATGAATCTCTAAATTTGGACGGTTTCAAAACTATCTTCTTCCAAAATACTTGGAATATTGTGTGTGTGTGTGTGTGTGTGTGTGTGTGTGTGTGTGTGTGTGTGTGTGTGTGTGTGTGTGTGTGTGT
Organism: Cupressus sempervirens; assembly: GCA_028749045.1. NCBI lineage: Eukaryota > Viridiplantae > Streptophyta > Pinopsida > Cupressales > Cupressaceae > Cupressus > Cupressus sempervirens. Next base: position 525,048,309 of record CM053789.1, on the reverse strand, counting down.
GTGTGTGTGTGTGTGTGTGTGTGTGTGTGTGTGTGTGTGTGTGTGTGTGTTTGTGTGTGTGTGTTAGTTATACATGAGTTGAAATTACCCAGTCCTTGAAATGTTCAATCCCCACTTTGACAATTGATTATAGTAATTTATCTTCATGGTATTAGATTTTAAAGCTATAGATAGTAACCATTATGTATGTATTTAAAGAAAAATGAAGACAAATCATATAAAAAATAGTTAATCATGTAGTAATACATAAATTTCTTCATAATATGTATTTATTCATGCACATGTTATGATCTAACTCTTTTAGGATATTTTGATGATTTGATGAAGACATAAAATTAAAAGAAGTAAAAGTTTTATGAGTAAACATGACAATATGATCATTATTTGGTGATCCAACTCATAAACCACGAGGACATAAATTACATCTTTTGTCAGTAGTTTAAGGCTTGATGGTATGCCTCCTACCCCATTTAACCTCTTCACCATCTCATTCAACCCCTTAAGTAACCTCCAATTCTTTATGTGGACTTAAAATAAATTTTTCAAATCCCCAACCAAAGGGTCATTTAACTGATCCTAAGGTTTCCTATGTAACTTTTCCTTGAGTCATAGGGTGACCTAAGTGTCTTATGTTGGCAAAAGGACAAACCATTTCTTTTTAAACAGGAAATGTCTACTTGGATTTTTAATTCTATTGAGATATACTGAAGATATAACTAAACATTTACTCCTCTAACTAATTCTTCTCTTGATTTGACTCCTAATAAATCTTTTTCATCTCTCACTTACTCATTCATACCCACCAATCATAATCTCTACTATTTTCTCAAGAATCTCTACCCTTAATATCGTTACACTAACTACAAATTTCCCCCTCCCCACAAATTCAAGTAAAAATATTTATATTCTTGAATTATTTGTGTCCTTAATAAGATTTATCCTTCTCACATTAAAACACCTTGATAAGATCAAAATATTGTATTATAACACCCATAAGCATCTAATACTATCATAGGACATTGAGAGATTTTTATAATATATTTTCCCAAGATGTTACACTTCTAGCATGTAACTAATTGTTTTCCTTAAAGCACACATGTTCATTCATATCATCAAGCGGTGATCTCAATTGTTTCAAAAAATAATATAGAAAATGATGGACATATAAAGATGCAATCTTGTATTTGAGATCATGCATTTTATTTATACACTTCTTATTTTGAGAATTTATTTTAGATTTAGTGAATTGAGAAGTATCATTCTTAAGTATTTAAATTCATTCTCTCTCCTTGGATAGTTTTAAAATCTCTTACTTTTAAATTTAGACCTAACATTACATTTTCACATCTTTCTAAATTTTGATTAATTAGCTATTTTCAATAGACAATATTTCATCCCAGATAATTGACACAAAAAAAGTATTAAACTATGGATTATATAAATTCTTATGGATTTGAATCCATTTTGAATTTCATTTAAATAAAATAACAATTATGTATTTATGAAAAATGGAACAAGTGGATTAGTATGAGATTAAATTATTGAAAACAATGGAGGGGCTACCAAAAGTAAGAAAATCTATCCAAGAATATAGAGTTGTATTGAATCTTGATTAGAATAGGTATTTCTAAGGCCTACAATGACAAGTTTTCCCATTATATAAATAGATTAAATTTGATTTAAGAATTAAAGAAAAGTTGATAATGGTAAAAATGTCTAGCATTGAAGATGCATATTAATTTGCTTTGCTAATAGAAGAGAAACTAAATAAAAAGTTTAAGAGAAATCAAAATGGATAAAATTGTGGTGGAATGAATGGTGGATGATCTTATGGATGCCAAAATGAAGACCATAAGAAGAATGATGACTCTAGTATCATTCAAAATTAGATGGGAAATAATTCTTATTTTCCTTTTGATCAATTAATGATGATGAAAGAGGAAGAGGATCGGGCCTAGGAACAGGACTGAGACTAGAAACATAGAGCCTATGAGTTTCCCTAACAAAAAGGGATGACAAATAGGAGACCAAAGATAAAATCACAAGTTGAACATGTAGATGAGAATGTTGTGTCATCTCATTCTAAAGATGTTGAAAGGTGGCATGCTCATGCTACCATAAGAACCTTGCTAAATGATGAGAAGGACTTTTCCCAAAGGTATAATTTATTTTGTACACATATAAGTGTAATGGAAAAGTTTTCAATTTCATTATAGATGGTGGTAGCACTGATAACTTTGTTTCAAGTGAAATAGTTAATAATTTAAAGTTAGCAGGAAAGAAGCATCCAAATCCCTATTAGATTTCTTCATTATAGAAGAGCCAAAAGGATTTGGTTCCTGAACATTGTGTAGTAAAGTTCAAAATTCAAGACTATCATGATGAGGTGTTATGTGGTATTATTCCTGTTGATTTTTGTGATGTGTTTATAGGGAGATAGTGCTAGGATTAATCATGGACAAAAATAATAGTTACATGCAAATATAACCACTATCATAAAATAACAAATTGCATAGAAGAGAACACAAGCCACAAGGATTTAACATGGTTCACACAATCCCTAGGCTACATCCACCAACAGAGAGTCCAATATTATTATTATCTAGTGATTACAATCCATAATCCCCTACAGCTCAATATTGTCGCAAGAAGCTGAAATATCACCATATGTTATGAAATCCCTAACCCTAATCCATTTTATACAAGATTTTACCACTTAGCAAATTAGGGCTAGAATAAGTCATCCAATAAAAAAATAGTAGTTGACACCCTTTACAATAGTAGGGTCATTTTTGGCTTGTGGGTTGTTGTCCTCAAAAACCTCCATGAGGGCATTTCCCTACAACCCTACCTTTTTCTGTGACAAGGAGGACACTTGGGGCATTTCCCCATGACCCCACAAGGGGAACTGCCCCCAAACCCTCATAGAAATAATATAGAGGGAAACTGCAGCAAATAAACCTCTTAATCTGATTAGGCTCCACATCACAACAACCTCCCACTTGGAGACTGATTTTAGCACTGCTAAACTTGTAGCTCCCACTAGAATATCAAACCGCCTTGGACTCTGTTGTTCTTTTATTATGTTTATTCTAGAAGACCAACCAAAGATGAAGAGGAATTCAGCTTCTCCCTTGTTACTGCCTTGGTAAAGATATATGTTGGATTATCATCTATATGTATCTTTAATTGTCTATCATCCAAAACTGACTGAATGAAGTGGTACCACAACGGTATGTGTTGTCTTTGAATGTAGAGCAAAATTCTTCACAAGATGAATGGCACTTTGAGTATCTATAAATAAATAATTATTCCTCTGTGGGTGTTCCAATTATTCCATGAAGAATTAAAGCCATATCATCTCCTTGGTTGCTTCTATAGCAGCAACATAGTCTTCCTATATAGTGGATAAAGTATTCACCTTTTGTAATCGAGAAACCCAACTCACTACTGCCCCACCAATAGTAAATGCATAACTTGTAGTACTCTGCTCAATATCAATATCCCCTACCAAATCTGAGTCAACATTGTATGCACCCTAAAATGGTTGTCTAGACTATGGACCCCCATTTTTCAATTTATCAATTTCCTTAATCAATGCATCGCAATATTTTATTGAATCAATTCAAATCATTTTCCTTGATCAAATTGTAATTAATTTAATTATTTCAATATTTCCTAAGGTTTGATCATTTCATCAATAATCTTATTTAATTAAAAGAGAAAATCCTTTTTAAATAACTAAAATAATCTTAGTTAATTAAAAGAAAATCTCTCTTTTAATTAAATAATTTTATCTTATTTAATTGATCATTTCATCAATAATCTTATTTAATTAAAAGAAAACATCCTTTTTAAATAAATAAAATAATTTTAGTTAATTAAAAGAAAATATCTCTTTTAATTAAATAATTTTATCTTATTTAATTAAAATCTCTCTTTTGGGTAAGAGCCTACAACACAATGATAACTTATGAGTCTCTTGTCCGAGAAGTCTTGGGTTCGACTCTACACTAGCTTAATAAATAATAATATTAATTAATCACATCACATAATAATAATAATGAATCTTGGCTTCGCCCTCTTATCGATCCAAAAAAAAAATTAAAATCTCTCTTTTAATTAAATAATATTATCTTATTTAATTAAAACAAAACATCTCTTTTAAATAAATATAATAATCTTAGTTAATTAATTTAGAAAATCTCTCTTTTAATTAAATAATTTTATCTTATTTAATTCAAATCTCTCTTTAATTAAATAATATTATCTTATTTAATTAAAAGAAAAAATCCCTTTTAAATAAATAAAATAATCATATTTAATTAAAAGAAAATCTCTCTTTTAATTAAATAATTTTAACTTATTTTTAAAAAATAAAAATTTAAATTAAATAATATTATCTTATTTAATTAAAAGAAAATATCCCTTTTAAATAAATAAAATAATCTTATTTAATTTTAAAAATCTCTTTTAATTAAATAATTTTATCTTATTTAATTAAAATCTCTCTTTTAATTAAATGAATAAATCCCCACTTAAAGCTCTCTTTTTTATTAAAATAAATAAATCAATCAAATAAAATCTTATAAAGATTCTTTTTTTTTTTTGCACATATCTCTAAGTGGTGGGCTTTTTCCTCTTACTTGTCTTTTTAGGGATTTATCCCACATTACTCTTGTGAGAAGCCTCTCAGCTCCACACTTTCCTTTATAAGGAGCCCTCTCCTTCTCATTTGGATAGATATTTTTTGTTATAGTATTGTGATGTTGCAAGTTTGGAGAGCAATTTTGAGGAGGAGTTTGAGCATTAGGGTTTGGGCCTTACGGTTTGAACATTGGAGTTTCATTGCAACTTCTCTCTCTTCTTGTCTTCTTCTCTCATGCATTCATGGCTTCCATCATCATGCTTCATCCTTGAATTTTAATATCATCTTAGAGTCATATTTGCTTTCATAGATTAATCTTTTATTGTTATTTCCTTTCATAGATTAGATTTCATTTCTTGCATTGTTATCATTTAGATTAGCTTGCATCTTCATTTGCACGTATATTTGATGATCATGGAGACTAGCACTCTTGATTTTCCTCTATGAAACTCTCATTTTATGGTGTACTTACATGGGCACAAACTAGGTCAAACTGAGGGTCTCCATTACAAACCCTTGCACTCCATGAATAGAGAGCTATGAGTTGCCATTTGAGATCTCATTCTTGAGCAATCTTGGATATAATGACTCATAGAAGTGTATCAACATTTTAGCACACATTTTTAGCACCCACCATGGGGCAACCCACCTTTACATATTGGTTTTGGCTATTTTTGGAGCTAACCCCCTTGTGCAGATTTGTTTGAAGAAAAAAACCCTAGATCTTAAAGTTTTGATCATATCTCCCAAATGGCTTGGTGTTTTAGTCTTAAAAAAAAAAATTTAAGGTTAACAACATATAAGAGAAGCTTTGATTAATAATTCAAATTTTTTTGAGTTAATTTGTATTTTTAATAATTTTTCCTTATTTTTCATGAAAATTTGTTTTTGGGAGAAAATTAGCAATTTTTTCAAAAAAATCTACATTTTTGGAAAGGTCTCTAAATTATAAATACAGTTTTTTATTTGTGTTTTGAGCTTAGAGCTCATATGAGGTCTCAAACACTTGATTTACAAATACTGGTCTATTTTGACAAAATGGGTCCCTAGGGCACAAATGAAAATATTTTCCTGAAATTTTGACATTTTTGAAAAAAAAAATTCTTTTAATAGGGTTCTCTTTTCTTTATATATGTTTTTGGGTTCGAACTCATGGCATATAGGTCCAATCTTGTTGATCAGGTCAAAAATTAAAATTTTTTTAAAAAGGCATTTAATGATTAACTTGCATTTAATTTTCACATGGTTCAATGCATGATGTGAGTTTTCATTTGGGTTATTTTCTATTTATTGTTACTCCTAACAATCATATTCTGAGATCTAACCCTAAGGTTTGCATAAGACATATCTATCTTTTATTGGTTTGTTTGTTGTTTGCTTGGAGCACTTGCTTGGTTCATTAGATCGGTGGAGTGATACATGTGTGCTGCTTTGGATCTAAGGTACTCTTATACATCTCTATAACATTTGGACTTTGGAATTAAAAGTGAATCTCTCATGTGTTTGGCTTGAGTGTTTTACATACTTTTGTAATTCACATTTTGATTGGTGCTCTAAAATTGGACCTAGATTTGCTTTCTTGCATACATGTTTCACATAGTAATTAAGCCCTATGAACATTGTTTGTGGTGATCTTGAGAGAGTGGCTTCATTCACTTTCCTTACATGTGAAGCTCTTCTTAAGAATAGATCCCCTTGTAGGTAGGGAATGATTTGATATTATTTCATTGTCTCACTTGGTTTGTCTTCGGCATTTGTTGGCACTTTCTCTCTTGAGATTGGTGGTTATTATTGTTGATTTTCCAAATCTCAATGAAGTGATTTCAAATTAGTGTGTCAATGAATATGTTTTCTATGTTTGGGTGAGATGAAGAGGCTATAAGAGTATGCTATGTTACCTTGTGGGAACTTCAAAAACTTGGAACCCTTGAATCCGAACTAAGTCCCCATGTGGTCCAATTTTGTGAGTCTTCCTTGATTAGAGAGGGTTAACTGTAGTGGACACTCCCTTTATTGGGTAAACCACATGAATAGAACCTGAAGCAATAGTAGCCACTTTTTCCATGGTAGCAACACCCACTATATAAATGTCATTGTGTAATAAATATCTATGGGTGTAGTCTTTTGTTGAGCTGTTAGATTTCCTCAGCATCTCTGATTGATTAAATTCTTGGAATGTGTCAAAACCCTGTGAACTAGGATTGGACTTTTTCCACTTGAGATTACAAGAGTTGCAGAGTTGACCATTACTAAGAACCATAGTAGAGCCCAATTTTTCTTTTCTAAGACTATGTGCATGATTGAAAAATATTTTGAGAACATACACAATAGTGGTTCTAGGGATTAGATTCATACTAAGACACTATTCTTGTTTATGCACAAGGCTTCTTTGTCCCTTGCCCATCGCTTGTAAATGTTGTCTTGAACTCCTTGAGTGTTGTCTTGTATGCTTTATTTATGATAAAAATCTATTGATGTAATGCCCCCCCAAAGGATCCAAAGAATTAACCTAGAATTTCACTAAGTTTAGTAGCATTTTTTTTTTCATGAAAGTAAACACCACGTATAACTAATGCACAATAACGGAAGCAATAGCAATGTCCATCTAAAAGTAAACATAACATACATAACAAATTACATTCTTTAAGATCCCTTAACGTTGGATTACATCTAGAAACATCTATCATACATGAATCCATCTAGTACAACATCCACATGAAATAATAATGATAAGTCCAATGTTTATACATTACATTTCAAATACTCAATCATCCACTGTACATGTCACAAGGTATGACAAGCTCAAAATAATATACATACATAGAATAAGGTACATCATCCTATTCTAATCCATGATACATCAAAGTAGAGATAATCACGTAATATACATGATACATCATCATAGAAGATATATACATCCATCATAAAGATCAAGCATAATAAACTAAGTGCACGGTTCCTCCCAACCGTTAATAGCATCATTAGACCATCGTGGATCCTAGCCATCCCTCCGTGCGTAACATTCCAAATCACCGAAGAGATCATCAGTATTAACATAGTAGGAATGTCACTCCTAATATGTACAGCATCATATGTAGAAAGTAATCTAACATGCAAATATAAGCATAAGATAACATCATCTAACATATGCTAATCATTAATGAAAAGGATACATATCCACCATCATCATGAAGGATGCATCAGCCACGATGTCTCAATGAATCTCAAAATGATAAGAGTGGAAAATACACTACCACCCGACCGCGTGGTACCTAAGTGGTCCACTCCCACCGTGCTAAGGAGATAATCTCAAGTCCCAAATAGGCCATCCAAAATCACATAGCACAAATCTCTATAAGTTCAGGAATCCTAAAAGTATACTAACTCAAAGGTTCCAAACACAAAATCAGACATCTAATCTCTAGAGGCACACAATGACATGTAAGAACCTATTATGCAAGTGGGAAAGTGTCATCACAATTATCACGTACAAGTTACCCTGGCAGTTAGCTAAACTCCACGGGTCCATACTGATTTCATGTGGCGACTAGTATCCTCTCATATTGACGAGGCATACTACGGAATGCAAGGTCACAACCATGCATCTCATTACTCCCATCGTAGCATGTACAAGCACTCAAGGCATGGGCGAGAACAAAACTCTTATCTTTTTAGGTTCATTCAGTTAGTATTAGGTGTGAATGTTATCACTTATTAATCCAACTTACAATGAGTTACCCTGGAAGCCTCTTAGGGCCCCAGCCCCCATTGCAAGCCACTTCCCATCACTACATGCAGATATCCTACCCTAATGCTCATGGAATCATAAATCTCAAAATCACAAAAGATAATCCATAATAAAATCATCAAATATGCATAAAAGCATCAATTCATCCATAGAAAATCATGAACACAACAGCTCTTTATTGGCAACTGAAGTATCACTGATAATCAAAGTATCAAATGGTTCTCAATAACCAAAATATATATCTCAATCATACTGATCGAAGACTCCAAAAATGGTTGAGTCAAACATGTCACAACATGACATCATCAAGAATAAAGTCCCATCATGGCGACTAGAAAACAACCAAGGTTAACTGATCGATGACCAAAAATAATGGTTAAGTCGAGTGTTTCATACATAAGAATCTCAACTTATAACAATCAGTAATTACAAACAATACATAGAGCATTCCATCACATAACCATGGTTGGGTTTATAAAGATCGAGATTAAAACATCATCATGACATCACAATCACATAACTCCCAAGCCTCTGGTAGATGTCCTATACTGGTCAACACTAGTCAACCCAAAACCCAAAACAATAGCATAAAGAATACACAATGCAAACACATGTTTTGGTTTTGCTAAATTTACAATTTGAATTTAAATGCAAAAGTCTCGGTTTACGTTTCCAAGTTTAGAAAAAGAATTTGAAAGAACATGTATACATGAATACAATTCCATTCTTTAATTATAATTTTAATCCAAACGTCCCCCACCAATTTAATATTTAATATACTTAATGGAACAATTAATTTTAATCATGGGCCTTGATATAAATCAATTATCAATTTACAATTATAAAACATATAATCGTATTTACATATTATATACATACTTATATATATATATATATATATATATATATATATATATATATATATATATATATATATATATATATATATATATATATATATATATATATATATATATATATATATATATATATATATATATATATATATATATATATATATACATATAAATACATATATGAATATATAAATTATTTTATCATTTAACAAAATTGAATTAATCAAATTCGATTAATGCCAAAATCGAATATGGCAAACGTTTTTTTTTTTAAATGACACACATTATATGATATGACTGCCGGTACGCAGGACCCTGCGGTCGCAAGGCTTGCGACGTCAGTGGTACTACATACCACTATCCTCACAGTACCTGCGACGGGGTACACTATGACCGCAGTGGGGGGGTGTGGGTCTCGTCCCCCCCCCCCCCCCCCCCCGACTCAATGTATAAAATGTTTTTTTTTTTTTTAAAAAAAATTGCTAACGCGATTTTCATTTGCGATTTGGTTTAAAACGTTTATTAAAACATTTTCGCCCACGGGTATGTTATCCGTTTTTAACAAATATATATTATATATACATATATATGTATATATATATTTAAAGGTATATATATATATGTATGTATATATATACAAATATATGCAGAATTAATAATATCACAATATATGAGCATATATACATATATATATATATACAACTATATATATATGTACAACTATATATATATATGTAAGTATAAGCAAATTAATTATATATATATATATAGTTGTCTATATATATATATATATATGGTGAATTTTCTATTAATTAAGTCTTAATAAACAGATGTAATTAATAAATTAATTATTTGAGAAAATTAATATAAAATATCATGTTATTTGATATTTTGATTATAATTAATTAAATGAGAATTAATTGAGGAAAAAGAATTAAATAAAAGAAAATTAGAAATTAAAATTATTAATAATAATAAAATAATAATAATAAGTAATATATAAATAATAATAATAAAAGTTATAAAAAATTAAAATGAAAGTTATAAAGATTAAAATAGAAGTTATAAATATTTAAATAGAAATTATATAAAAAGTAAATTGGAGTTATAAGCTTGTACGGGAGTTAACGCATTTTTCTATTTCTCATGTGTCAACAAAACGGGGCTTAGTGCATCAATTAAGCACATGGTGTCTACAACCCTATGGCTCATCTTGAAGGTTGGAAAATACCCATGCTTAGTTGGTGACACCTTCCAGCTATTTCTAGAAGCATTCTAGATGTTTCCTGAAAGCTCTTTATATTTAGGCATTCTTAGAAGCTTAGACATAGCGGTTGGAGTGCAAATTGGAGCATTGGAGGACTTGAGAATTCTGAAGAAGGGAGGAGCTTGCTCTGCGGGTTTTTGAGGAAGAGCGAATTAGCATCAAAATCTGAGTAGATTCTTGTGATTTACTTATGTTATTTCTACATCATGCATTCCCTGTCTTCTTCGTGTCTTCCATATGTCTTCTGAAGAATTTCATAATTTATTGTGCATTCTCAATATGGGTAGATTAATTTATTTGAGAATTTTTATATGCACGGATCTAAAAGAACACAGGGCTAGGGTTGAGATTCATAGTCAAACCCATTAGATTAATTATTGGAAATTTTGGGAGATCAAAAGTTTATGGAGGAATTCTAAAAATTGAAGTTGTATTGTTATATTGTCAATTTGCTTTTATATATATATATATATATATATATATATATATATATATAGCTGGAAACAATATAATGATCATCATGTATACATGAAATGTAAAATCTAAATGATCTCATCACATAATCTCTGAATCCATAACATAATGTCTGATAGTCTCAAAGCAATACCATTAATCCATCAACATAAAACTAGTCCATCATAGTCTGATAATAATAACAACAATGTCCAGAAAAGATGTGAACGAGGGTAGGCACTACAATTGATGCATCTAGTTGGTCAATTAAAACGAACAAGAAAACTAAGTTCCCGAGTTGAAACCTTTCTCGATTTGTTATTTTGTCATTTTCAGTCCTCCTTGGTTGATCCGAGTTAGCTTAGGTCACTTACCCCACTATTGGAAGCTTTCTTGAACCTTGGATTATCATGTTTTGACTTCTTGAATTAGTAATCTTTGATTTTATGAGTGACCTTTCTTGGAGTCAATGAGTTAGAAATTGTCCTTATTGAGAAGATAAACCTTGGGATTCTTTGAAAACATGCTTGGAGAATCTTACTAATCTCTTGTCCATTCACTTCCATTCAAATTCAATATCAATTAATTGTAATTTATGTAAATCATCCTCCTGATCTATATGTGCTAGGTTATTCACCCAAAGTAGGAGGCATCTCTATGGTAGTGTTATTTAATGCCTATTGCAAAAATTCTATCTTATCATCACTCTTTTGGACAAGTGAGTTCTTTTACTATCATAGCTTGATACTAATGTTTCTTAGGGTTATCCTATTCCCTAGCATCTTTTTTTTCATGTCAGTTACAACAAGATATCAAGTAGATCAAGGAAAGTGAAATCAAGTTATTTTTAACCAACTACCCTTACTTTAAACTTGCCAAAGATATAAGGGAAAAGAACTTGTATTTGATCAATCACCTAGGAATACCCTAGAAGTTTGGTTTGATCCCAATAGTGAACTTGGTGAGTTGAGTACAACCTTATCACCTTATTGTTTAGATATGGATATGAGTTACAATGACTCAATGAGAGAGGGAAGAAATGATTGAATTCCTTAATGATATATTTGAAAAATATTGAGCTACCATTTTGTTTGGTAGTTCCTCTTGTAAAAATTGACTAGTCTCACCCCTTATCTCAACTATATATCTAGATGTACACCAAAGGGCTGAAAGAGATAAAAGGCAAGCATATTAAGAAGAACAATCACAACATTTATACCAAGATTATGAACATACACCAATAAATTTTTTAGACATTCAAGACCAAGTTCACCACTTAAGACACCTTCAAGATACATGAGTGAAGGACTTAAGAGAATAACATGTGAAAAAAAAAGCCTTCTTAGATGAACAAGCTACAAAGGAAGAGAAATTTAGACTCCTAGAGCTGGAGAGACAAGCCTTGTTGGAGATAGAAGAGACAAATGATCCTACTAACCTTTATCTCACCAAGCGCATAATGGGAATGCAATCTGAATTTGAAAAATTATTAGAGGAAAAGGTTACATCATTACATGAATCATCTTCTTTAAGGTCTACATCTTATACTCCAATACATCAATTGTCTTCATCTTCTAGATCCAAAGACCTCTTGAGAGACAAAGTGAGTAATAACTCCATTAAGCATATGCCATTATTTCATGATGGACCTATCTTTGACCAAGATGAGAATGACAAAAATGGTCCTAGACATACTTTTGAGAGAACATTTACTCATTTGGTATGTTCATATGACATAGTGCTTTATACCTTAGTTGCAAACAAGATAATTACTTTACTATACAAATCTAGACCTTATGAACATGAGGTAAAAACCTCAATGGTGGAGAGATGATCACTATTGTCATTACCATAAAATAAAGGTCATAAAACTAAAGATTGTATTATGTTGAAACATAAAATTCAAGATCTTATTGATGATAGAATCATTGATGTTGAAATTCCTAAATACTTATATGATGAGGATACTTGTCTTGAGCAAGATCATGTTGATGAACCTATGTCAAGTGATGGTTTCCTTGATACTTCCACTTAGAACACTCATGGACTTCCTAAAACTTCAAAGCTATCCAACATACCTCCACCAAAAAAAGATCCTAATGCTTTTCATATTGATTATATCTATCCTCAAGGGCTACCTCTAAAAGAAACTCAAGCTAATCTACACTTGGTTGCAAACCTTTTTCATGCTACTAAGACTAAAGATGTTTAACCTTTATGTGATGTTATGCCTACTATTCTCACTTCAGCTAATCATTCACTATCTTCTCAAGATACTATCATGTAAACCTCATACTATCCCTTGTCCTTAGAAGAGGCTCCATGTCAAGAGGACTCTCAAAAGGCTAAAGATAAAAATGTCAAAAAAGATCAAGAACAAGATCAATATCTCTCCATGTCATCAAATCCTTTTCATGTTGTCTCTTATATGTTTCATGATTCTTTTGATCTTGTGCTCCCTTTCTCATTCATTTCACCATGTCTTAATTCTTCTCCTAAGCAAGATCAAGCTACTACTTACACCATTGAGCTTATTGATAATCAAACTAACCTTGCTACACTTGTATTTTCTAGATATGATACTTCCATTAAGGTTATTAAAAGTGGTGTTGTTACTTCCAATGTTGATCCTATTGAAAATCAAGAGAAGGATTCTACGCTTATGTTATCCAAAGATCCTTATCAAGATCAAAGTATTCCATGTTCCACCACTAGATGTTCACTTCCACTTTCTACTCTTCCTATGTCTTTTCAAGCTCCAAATAATCTTATCAAAGAAGTTGCTCCTATTCAAGATGATCATGATCCTATTGAAATCCTAATGCTCACTCTAAATATTTTGATTTCCTTGGTTGTCATATAGATGTTGATGGACTTATTGATTATCCTTTCTCATCTTCCACATCCATCCTTAGACTTCCTCCACCAATACCAAGGGCTTCACGTCTTCCTTCCATTTTGGGTCCTTATGTCCCTTAATTTTCCCCTCCTAACTCTCCTAATTCATCATCCATCTTGGATCCTTACGTCCCTCCATCTCCTATCTTTCCTCAAGATCAACTTAGATGCATATCATTGAATCATTTTCATCCACTCACCCATCTAAACTAGTCATATCCTCCTTCTTCTTCCACAAGTCCCAAGTCTTTTGGAAGTAACTTGAATGTTCAATATAAGAAAAAGAACAAATAGAAGAATCCGTCTAAAAAAGAAGATCACCATGTCTCCTATAATCGACATAGGGGCATAAAGTCAAAGGAGATATCTAAGAAGAGAACTACAAAACAAGTATGCGTTCCAAAATCCATAATTGAAGATATTTTCTCTAAATCATCA